>PVLC010017323.1:0-33946 GCA_004027655.1 Graphiurus murinus
ACAAGAGTCAACTCAAGGTGGATCAAGGACCTGGATGTCAGACCAGAGACCTTGCAGATACTTGAAGAGGGCATAGGACCAACACTTGAACATATAGGCACAGGTCAAAACTTTCTCAACAGGACCCCAAAAGCACAGGCAGCTCAAAGGAGGATCAGTGCATGGGATTACATGAAACTGAAAAGCTTCTGCAAAGCAATTGAATGGGTTTTAAACTGGTTCTGATGGCTACTTGTTGCTTTTACTACAAAACACTAGTTTCTCCTGCGAATATGGCAATAATCAATCTCAATTCCAGTAAAAATTGTAAACTATATCCTATTCTGGTTAATATTTTTGGTTCACTTTCATGAAAGAGTAGCAATATTCCCATTGTGATAAATTTGTTTTAAAAAATGTAAGTCAGTATGAGAAGTATACACTCATCTATTATTATTTTATTGCTTGCCAACCATCTCTTCAAAGTCAGATCGAGCTGTATGACATTATAGATATGTAAAGATTATTTTTCTTAAAATTTGAGTAAAGAATGCATGATGATAGCTCACTTGGAATGTGTCTTCATATAAAATAATAATAATTTATAGTAAGATTTAAATAATTCCTCACAGACAAAAATGCCTTTTATAAAACTACATCTGAAGAAAATTATTCCAATAGCATTAAGACATGTTTTCTAAAAAAAAATTAATTCTCTTTTAATAAATTACTCTTGTAGAAGTTTCAACCAATTTCTTCCTTCTTTATCTTGATTGAAGTAAGGTTATTGTATCATTATCTTTTCTACATATCTTTACATAATTTTAGATGGATGGTCACTTTGTCAGCACCTCTTATTTTACGTAGGCAAAAATCCTATATATTTGACTCTAGGTAGCCAAAGAAATCTTAAGCAAACAGAACAAAGCTGGAAGCATTACACTCATCTAATCACATAATCTACTCGAAAGCTATAATAACAAAAAAGCATACTACTGGCAAAAAAAAAACATATAGATGAGTGGAACAATATAGAAACTATAGAAATACATTCACAAATCTATGGTAAATTGATCTTTGATAAAGGTGACAAGAATATACAATGAGGAAAGAAATGCCTCTTCAACACACAAAGAAACCTGGAAGACATTATGTTATGTAAAATAAAATAGGCACAAAAGAAAAAAAAAATGCTGCATGATCCCTATATGTAGAATCTAAGAAAGGGGAAATGATAGGAATAGTAAGTGGAATGGTGGTTACCAGTTGCTGTTGTATAGGAGATGGAGAGATGTTGATCAAAAGGAATAAAATTTAAGTTAAATAAGAAGGATAACTTCTAGAGATTTATCATATAGCATGGTGACTGTATTTCATAATAATGTACTATATACTTGAAAACTAAAAATTTCTAAGACTTGTATTTTAAATTTTCTCACCATGTAATTATTAGTACATGAAGTGATAGATATAATTAGCTTGATTTATTCATTCCATAATGTGTGTATCAAGTATCATAGTATGTCTTATATAGTAAAGTATTTACAATAAAAATGTATAAAATATCCCATTGAATTGATTACATTTGCTTTATATGATGTAATAAGGTTTCTTTACCCTGATTCTTCTCCCAAAATTTATTGGTTTGTTTCATGTAGCATTTGCCATTTAAAGTAGGAAATATATAAATGTATAAAAGAATATAAATAAATGCATTCCTCCCTCAAATTTGATTTTGAATTTCAATTGACTCTGCAAACACATTATCTTTTCTAGAACCAAGATACATATTGCATAAAATCTCTTCATATAATAGGTATGTGGTCATTCCGTGTATTTGGATAACATTTTATGACCTTTTTGAGTGTGAATAGATTGTTTCTCAGAGGCCTCCTTATCAAGTTTATTTTTTAAATTTTAAAGTCTGTATGTTCACTGCATTAGTCAGTGCTTACTTTTACAGTCATATAGCAGGATTCTATTTAACTCATTCAATTAAATCAACCATTCATCTTATTTTATTTAGCCAAATTAAATAAAGCATATATGAACCTTTCTTTGCATTTATTTTTTGGTGCGAAGTACTGGGGATTGAACCCAGGCACGGCCTTTCATGTCTACTGCTGAACTGAATCCACCACTTTCATTTTATTATTATTATTATTATTATTATTATTATTATTATTATTTTCTTAATTTAGAGACAATGTCTCGCCAAGTTGCCTAGGCTGACCTAAAATTTGCAATTCTGTTGCCTCAGCCTCCTTAGTAACTATAGGCATGTACTGCCATGTCTACTTTATCTTTTTTTCCCCCTACAATACTGGGGACCAAACCCAAAGTCTCATGCTGGATAGGGAAGTGCTATATCAATAAGCTGTATGTGTCCCTGGCCCCAGATACTGCCATATCTGAAGACAGAGAAATAAGGCAACTTGTTTCTCAAGTGTTTTGTGCTTTCACTTTTCAAAAATGATGCCATCTCCTATATTTCCACAATTTTTCTGAAATGACTTTTAATTAATTACATGAATGTACAGTGATTGCTACTATTCACTAAGCACTGGGCTGTGTCCCAACAGGTTATAGCTATGAATAAGTCAGACATGATTTTTGTTCTTGTAAATCTGAGCATTTATAGCATAAAATAGTTATATTTCTAAAATGCAGTGAAGTTGTGTTAATATATATAAGTTCCTAATGAATTCACAGCTTTCTTGTCTAATCAGTTGACCATGATGTTTAACAAAATGAAACCATCACACACTGATAAAGAGGACCTAAAAGGTCACATTGAAAAAAAATCTCTGTGTCGAATCCATGTCCAGTTATATGATCATAAAAATTAACTTGTTTCACTCTTTTACATGATTGTAACTTAAAGTAGGCAGTTCTTGTTAGGAGAATTTCAGTAGAGATTAGGGATGTTTCAACACATATCCCTATTCCTGGAAAATGTTTCTGAAATTAACTGTTAGTATTTTCTTTATAAACAAAAGGAGATACTTCAAAAAATAAATGTTCTTTGTAATATATAAGTATATGAAAAAATGTTCAACATGATTAGCAATCAGAGAGATGCAAATGAAATCTACCTTGAGATTTCACTAACCTCAATTAGAATGGCAATCATTAAAAACATAGACAACAATAAATGCTGGCAAGGGTGTGGAGACGTAAGAACTGTAATACATTGTTGGTGGGATTGCAAATTAGTGTAACAACTTTGGAAACCAGTATTGGAGATCCTCAGAAGAATGGGAATGAACCTACCATATGATCCAGCAATATCACTTCTGAGTATCTACCCAAAAGAACAGAAACCAAACTACCAGACTAATGCAGGCATACCTATGTTACAGTCCCATGATTCACAATTGCCAAACTATGGAACCAACCAAAACGTTCATCAACAGATTACAAAACTATGGGATATATACACAATGGAATTGTACACAGCTATAAAGAACAAAATTATGTCATTTACAAGGAAATGGATGGAACTGGAGAGCATTATGCTAAGTGAGATTAGCCAGTCACAAAAAGTGAAAAGTCGGATGTTCTCTCTAAGAACATCAGAAGCCAGGGAGAAAATGGGACATAGGAGGGACTCTAGACAAAGAAGGAGAAACCTCAGATGAGTAAAGAAGGGGAGCGACCTAACTGAGGGAGGTGGGAAGGGTGAAGAGAGAAGCACCCTAGTGTACATGATGTACATTCATAAACATATCAAAGTTAGTCACTAAGCCAAACTCAAGAATGAGGAAGGGGGAGGAAAGGGGGTGGAAAATGGGGAAGGGATAAATGACTAATGTGTGCATGTATGCTTCTACCATCCTGTACCTCATAAAGATCTATGATTACTAGGCACACACACACAAAAAAAAAACCCAAAACTTAAACATACTTATAGCTGGATGGTTTTTATATTCGGGTCAACACATTTCATCACCAATAAAATAAAAACAAACATTTCCAGTAAAAAAAAAAAAAAAGAAATATATTGCCATGAGACATTTGGTTAGGCTATATGCTATGTTAATATTTTTCTTTAACTTAATCATGTTTAATATCTATTGCATACAAATTCTGAAGAATATTTAATATCTCCCATCCACATAGAAGAAAGTAAATTTCTTAGATACAGTTTGGTCCAAAGTCTCCAACTCTGCTTATTACTAAGAAACAAAATATTATATCGACACAAAGGCAGTAATTTAATTTAATAAATATATTTGAATTTATCAGGCAATCAATATCCTCAATTATGAGATACAAATTATACAACAAAATATCTCTAAAATAATGGATACTATATTTTAGGCATGATATAACAGTAAAAGTATTATATATAATGTTTATTTTCAAAATTTGATACTAAAAAGCAAACACTGGCAAAAAGATCATAGGTTACACAATTTACTGGTAAACACCATATCACTTTAGAAAGATAATATGGAATCAAAGATTGCATTGGAGATTTTACACCTAGTAATATATATAAGATAGCTCATTTTATAGAAATCTGTTACTCTTTTAAGGTTTTTGTTTTCTCTCCTGCTCAAATCTCTTGTGAGTTCCACCATCTGTTTTTAAAAGAGCAATATACCTGTCTAGCCTCCAGCTATTTTGCCTGTGACTCTAGCAATCAGATGAAACATTCAATAACTTGACAGAAATAGCAGCTCTTTCTGTTTCACAGCCCCCATTTAAACTCCTTAAATGTGAGAATAGTAAGCCTATTTTCTTAGGATTTGTCATATCAACCTAATAGTAGTTCACTGAAGTGCCCTGGGATTAATGAGTGGTTTGGGTGCAGGCAGCAGACAGGATATACCCTTTAAGTCTCAGTACTAAGTGGCTTGGTTTATAGGCAATACACTGAATTAAAATAAATTGGATTATAAACATGTAAAATATATGGATTATTTCTAGGGAAGGTGAGTAATGTTAACATAAGAAACATTTAATTTATCTTAAATAAGAAGAATTAATAGTCTTTTCACAATGTAAATTTTAATTCTAATTTCATTACATTGACTGAAATAAAATTCAATTCTATATGTTATTTTTATTTTCAAAAGTATTCATCATTATAGAAATCTGGATAAACAAAAGACTTGGAAAGTAAGGTGTGATGGGCAGAATATTAAATTGGACCTCAATATCTCTTGCCCTTGTAAAATTCCATCCCCTTTGAGTGTGGATAGAACCATTGAATATGATGTGAAGTAATTTCCATGATTATCATGAGACCATTAAAAACAGTGATTTTCACCAGCAAAAGTATAAATCAGAGATATTAGAATCGTGCCAATGATAACACAGCTGTAGCTGGCTTTGAAGAATGGAAGTTTCACAGAATCTAGAAGTGGAGAACAATATCTGACTGACAGAAAACAATATAAGAGACTGAATGCTACCAACAACCCAAATGAATCCCCTCCCCCAGATTTTCCATCTGAAAATGTAGCTGTCTTAACAGTTAGATTTTAATTTAATTGGACTCAACAGAGAATATGCCCCACTCTGCCCAGACTTCATTTAAAATGATTGCTTAACATTTGGGCATTGGTGTTGGCCCTTTATATAATTGTTTCTCTGTTACTGGGAATTTAAATCATTAAGGGGGTATGTCATTTTAGTCAAGTGTGTAGTCTCTGAAGTCAGACTAACTACCTAAGTTTTTATTATTTATTTATGTATGTTTATTTATTTTTGTGGTACTGAGGATGGAACCCATGGGAGTTCTACCTCACAGCTACACCCCCAGTCCTATTTTATTTTATTTTTTATTTTGAAACAGTTTTCATAAGTTGCTGAGGTTAGAGGACAACCTGCAATCCTCCTGTCTCAGCCTTCCAAGTACTGGGATTACAAGTTGCTCCATCACGCCCCACTGAAGTTGTATTTTAACTGCATTACACTGTTGTGTGACTTTTGGCAAGTCACTTCTTATTTATTCTTTGCCTCTGTTTCCACAAATGTAAAATGGGCTTAACAGAATTATCTAGTTAATATATCTTATTGTGTGTATTAAATGAGTGAACACTTATACAATACTTAGAAGAATGGATAGTCTATGGAAAGGTCCTCAAAAATGTGAGCTATTTCTATTGCAGCCTGTCATTATTATGACAAATGCTTGCATTGGAATTATAACAGGGAAGAGTTAAATGAGACCTGTGTACACGTATGACTCTACCATTTTGTACCTCACAGCAATGTATGAATACAATGCATCAATTAAATTTAAAAAAATTAAAAATTAAAAAAAAGAATTATAATGACAAATGATCGAATGATTACATAATAAGAACAAAATCACTTTATTTAGGAAATTAGCTTATAAATTGTAACCTAAGAGAACTTGAAAATAGTTAAAATCTTTTTTTTAATATGAGGGAACAATTTTCAAAAATGGCAAGTAGTTTACTTTGCCTGCAGTCTTACAACTTGGAGAGTATTTGAGCTTATGCTTCACTCAAATGGAGATCTACTTAACATAGAATTCCGTATTTTCATGGCTCAAATAACTTCTCAACTCATTTGTCTCTTCTGAATTATTTTAAATTGTTGTAAGTCATTAGAAAAAAAGAAAAATATACTTACAAAATGTTAAAAAAAAAAAGGTGACACATATGCTGCTATAAAATTGAGTCTATACTTGGTGCCAAGTATAGATACAAATCTGAATTCCCAAGAATAAAAGGAGTGCTTGCTGTCTTGGAACACACACATTAGCAAGAACAGTGGTCCTCAAACCTGGGATCCTATCATATCAAAGTGAAGACTGTGACTCAGTAATTCTGGGCTGAGGCCCATGCTTCTGCATTTGTAAAAAGGCCACAGGTAATGCACGTGTTGTTGCCCACAGACCACATGTTGAAGACAAGACGGCACAGGATCATTATAAACCACCAGAACTGGAGATTCATATGGCCTGCTTGCTGTAGGCACAGAACTTTAAATCAAGTTGGTTTGTCAAAGAGTTTGTCCAAAGTTTTTGGAAGTAGATAACAAACATTCAAAGATATATGTTAGTAAACATAATTTGTAACAGCCTCCTGAATCACTATGCTTTTTCAGTCAGTGTCAATTATTGCATAGCATAGTTTCCAAGACCAAAATAAAAAACTTGTACGTCAGAAGTGCACCTAGCTGGTGACCTAAGCAGATAACCTAGAGAATGTCTCTACTGCACATAAACCACTCAATACATTCAGTAGTCCAAGGGCACTTAAAAAACAATATTGACTCAGACCCCGTTGGTAATCCTTGGGTCACTGCCAAATATGCTGGAGAACCTCTATCGAGGCATATTTGCACTGCCTTTGCTTTTAAACCTATTTTATTTACAGCATAAATTGAGATTACTAGGCAGTAATAAGCTTTATCTTTTTAATTTCCTTTTTCTTTAAGTTCCCGTCATGATTTTGCTCTCTAAAAGCTTTTCCGTTTTGTTTGATTAATTAAGCAAATTTATACACCCATTTACAAGGCATTTCCCCAAGTGTTACTGGAAAAACTAAGCATACATTTTATACTCCACGTAAAGAAGGCTTGAATTATAAAGGATCCGTCTAAATGATACATAAAATTTCCCCTCCACAATTAATATGCACACAAAGAAAACTACAGCTAGCAGGTTAGTACAGGATTAAAGTGCTTTCACCGGATCCATCATTTTCCCGGCACCAATCTCTGTCTCACTCCCTGCTCTTAGATAATTAAACAGAGTTCCTATTAGGTTTAATTTCATTAAATGAACTAAGTATTTTCACTTTGTCTCTAATCTGATGACAACTTATCTCAGGAAATGGAACGCAAGGTACATTCCATTTGCTACAGTTTAACTTTATGAACAAAGAGACATACTCTGCTGCTGTGTGGAACCAGAATGTGCTTCATTTGGCCATTAGATGGTCCCAATTTGGATAAGGAAGACACCTGATGTTGAATGATTTAATGTTGTTTGGCATGAGTAAATTTTTTTTAAAAATTAATAAAACAGCCTGTTAAGTGGTGGTGCACACTTGTAATCCCAGTACTTGGGAGGCTGAGATAGAAGGATCACAGTTTTCAGGACAGCATCAACAACATAGAGAGACTATCAACAACCCAGTGAAATCCTGTTTCCAAACAAACATTTTTATAAAGAACTAGAGGCATAGCTCAGAGGAATACTGTCCTGGGTTCAATCCCCAGTACCAAAAAAAAAAAAAAAAAAAAAATGATAATTAACAACAATGAAACGATGGTTTAAAGTCTATTCTTCATTTTAGGTAATAAAAGAGAAAATAATCCATTTCAAAAACCTTTAGAGTAAGAAAGTACTGATATGATCATAGGGACTAAAGCAGAAAAATGAAATTGAAATTCATGCAGATTCAGTTGTGTCGTTTTTCTTTGTGGCACTAACTTTAAAAGGCAAGGGATCCCTTATTGGTTGATACTGGTACATAGCTAATATCAGAAAACAAAAAACACCCCCCCTCAAAAAAAAAAACAAAAACAAAAACAGTAACTTAGTTCTCTCTAAATAGTTTATTTGTATAGCTAAAACTAATGGGAACAGCTGTGGGTTTTATGTTGGGACCTTACTTACATGTGGATTAGGGAACAGAAAAAGAAGCCAGGTATAAATATGTTGCTTGGGCATACACTGTGATTTATGTTCTAAATTCCTGGCTTACACAGAGTATTCATAAAATTTTTTTAAAAAGCTGTCTAATCTTGAAGCCTTAAGTAATTTGAGTATTTAAAAGATGTATCTAAGAAGCTCTGCAAAGAAAGTAATTTAGGCTGCTGATCTGGCATAATGTCTCTGCAGCCCTGGCCTTCCTGGGTGCTCCATCTGCCCCAGAGCATCTCCTCTGTTGTCCTTCACCAATTTCCACCACAAAAAAAAAAAAAAAAAAAAAAAAAAGACCACAATGCCTGACCATTCCACTTTACACAGGGACAATCTCTGAGCCTTCCTTCACTAGAGATCCAACAACAACAGTCCTCTTTTCAAAGTATAGATGCACTTTCTAGGAAGAAGTTGCTATTAGAGAGATTTGGTTCATTCCAGAGCCCACGCTCTAATCAAAGGACATAGGTGATGCTCCTAAGTTGAGAGTCTAGCTTAACAGGAATAGAAACCATTTAAAAAATCAAGCATTTGGATGGTAGCAAATATCCGAGCCCTATCTAGCTTTGGAGAATGAGCAGGGAGGATTTTCAAAAACAACATTTTCCTATTTCAAAATTGAACATAACATTTATCTTTGAGCTAGGGAGAACAAGAATTACCCCTACTCTTTCCTTCCCCCTTCCCAGAATTTCTTCCTTTCCCTTCACCTTCTTATCCTCTTTCCATTTCCCCTCCATCCCCCTCTTCTTTTTTCCCTTTCTCCTTTCCTAGTTCCCTCTCTCCCTCTCCTCCTTTTCCTGTGCCTATCATTTCCTCACTGATACCTTAAATTCACCCCAAATTTTACAATCTGACTTATTTATTTGTTCAACAGACTCCAGCAGCCTGTGATTAAATTCTAACCACTAAGTACAATATTTCTATGGAATTTGTTTCTATGTGCATAAAACCAACCCAGATAGACACCTATAGAACCTGATATGTCCCAAAGCACAGAGGCATGTCTAGTGCAGTTCCTTCCACAATTATGCTCATTCCAAGAGCAAGATCTAGGCTTTGGTGGAATCTGAATCTTACAAGTTATTTGATGCTTTTACTTAGAGAAAAAGAATGCAGAGCCGGGTGTGGTGGCGCACGCTTGTAATCCCAGCATGCGGGAGGCTGAGACCGGAGGATCCGGGTTCGCGGCCAACCTCAGCTACCTAGTGAGGCACTCCACAACTTAGTGAGACCCGGTTTCAAAATAAAGAATAAAAAATAGGGCTAGGGGTGTAGCTCGGAGGTAGAATGCCCCTGTGTTCAATCCCCAGTACCGCAAAAAAAAAAAAAAAAAAAAAAAAAAAAAAAAAAAAAAAAAAAAAAAAAAAAAGAATGCATCGAGGCATGAAGGATTACAGGCTCATGGCCAGCCTCAGAAACTTATATTCTCTGCAACATAGTGAGACCTTGTTTCAAACTTAGAAATAAAATAGGCTGATGGTGTAGCTCAGAAGTAGAATACCCTTGGTTCAATCCCCAGTACCATGTACCCCCCACACACACTCTCACCAAAAAATAAATAAATAAACAATGCAAATACACAAATACATAATTTGGGTAGGAATTATTTTGGAGGGTATTGAGATTTAACTCAGATCTGTTCTATCTCTGATCTACAACCCTTCAGCTTTTATTTATTTATTTATTTATTTATTTATTTTGAAACAGGGTCTCCCTACATTGTTGAGAGTCTTGCTAAATTGCTGAAGCTGGTCTCAAACCTGTGATCCTCCTGTCTCAGCCTCCCAAGTATTCACCATTATGCCCAGGTCTATTTAATTCTTTAAAATGAAATCAAAACAAGTTATTGAAAGCTTATACACTTGGATCCCTTTTTCCTGCAAATCTTTTATAGGAAATTAATCAGGCATGTTTTTTAAAAAAGAGGGTACCCTGATTGTAACTTAATTTTTGTTCCCCGCCTTGAACTTTCTATAAATAATCACAACTCTCAAAGATTTAGGCAAATGAGTGGGACCTGAAGTTTAAGCTTCCTTAAGTGTATGATAAATCCATCTCTGTTTATCTAATCTGCATCCTTTCAAAGTAAACTTATTTTTCTCCTCCTTTTTCAAGCAAAATCATTTTTAGTTAACAAAATTATATGTTTATCAGGTACAACATGCTGTTCTGATATATGAATTTACTGTGGAATGCTTAAATTGAGCTAATTGACGTATACTTTACCTTACAGACTTATTTATTTCTGGTGAAGACATTTAAATTACATTCTCTTCAAGATTTGTGGGAATACATTGTTATTAAGTATGGCTGCTGCATTGTAAAATAGGTCTCTTGAACTTATTCCTCTTAACTGAAATTTTATATCCTTGACCAATATCTCAATACTCTACCTTCATCTTTGTAGTATAATTAATAAAGAGACCATTTTATAGACTTGGGTTCTTTGGGTATTTATCATTAATAATGTTAAAAGTTAAATAACATACATACTATTTATTGCTCTACATATTTTTAGAAAAATGTCTATATTTATATACAGTAGTAAAACAAATTTAATATAATTAACTATATAATTTTAATGCTTTTGCAGTAAATACTTGCCCAGTCGATATTCATTAGATGGCTGCTATATTTATCTATTCTAATTGTAATTATCCTGATACAGTGAATAAGGCAATTGTGATGTGATGCATATTAATAAGTAAACACAAATCTAATCTGGTTGTGTTCCTCAATTTTCCTTTTGTAAATGTCACTTGCAAATTTGGGGGATGCAGAAAACTGTTCCTTTCCTTCAAAAGCTTTCCAATAACTGAAAAACTACAGTAGTAATTTAAAAAATAAAGCCTTTAAGATAACGTATCACATTTATTATTTTAGTGGCAAGTTTTCACACTTCATCATTGAACCAAGAATTCTGTCATCTTGTGAAAAGATAGCAAAATTGCCTCACTGGTGAGATTTGTAAATTGGAGCCGAGTGTGAAGGTAACATGATGAGAAAAGCACATTAACCAACCTGGGGTTCAATATGAGAGTAACACTTCAGCCAAGATGTGTGCGAAAGGTTGCTAACTCATCACGATTTAAGACAGGGAGGTTTATATTCTTCAGTTACGTGACTAAGGATGATTTCTGAAAATGAGAAACAGCATAGCTCATCCCTGAATTTAAGGCAAATTTTAATACATTTCAAAATAGTACTGAACTTATCCTAAACTAGATTCATTAAGCTACTCAAAGAACTTGGTATATTTTTATTTCTTTTCCCTCATAAAAGCAAAGATCCTAGAGTTGTTTAAGGTGAAATGCAAAAAATGCTTGCTTCACAATTGGAGACTGAGATAGAGAATAGGGAACATGGCCTTACTCTTAGCATTTGGCCCCTAGTTTATGCCTTCATGACTGGGTTTCAAAGGGCTTTCAATTGCAGAAAAACCTTCTCAAATGATCTTATGTCCAAAGTTTCCTATAATGACTTGCACTATAAGTTCTTTAATCATCTTGCACTTTTTTCTCTTCATGAAAAAAAATAATAATCAATCTGAATACCCTTTATTTAAAAAAAAAAGCATCCTTTACTGTTTAGATCAGTTTCAGGTTCATGGCAAAATCAAGCAGAAGTTACAGAGATTTCTTATATACTTCCTGACCTATACATGCTTCTACTCCCCCATTATCAGCAGATGCCACCAGAGTGGCACATTGGTTACAGCCTAAGAAACTATCTATATTGACACCACATTATCACCCAGAGTTCATACTTTATGTTCATACTTTATGTTCATTCTCTTAGGTTTGAATTTTCTACAGTACAAATTTATAATGACACGTGTCTACCATTATACTATGAATGCTTTTGCTAAACTCAAACTCCTCTATGCTCCATTTATTCATCTTTCTCTTTCGTCTAACCCCTGACAACAACTGATTTGATCATCTTCATAGTTTTGTCTTTCCAGAAATTCATATAGTTGGAATCATACAATACATTGCTTTTCCAGATTGGCTCCTTTCATGGCTTGAAAGCTCATTTCTTTTTAGTATTGAACAACATTCCATTATCTAGATATAACACAGTTTATGTGTTCAACTACTGAAGGACATTTTAATTACTTCCAAGTTTTGGCAATAATGAGTAAAGTTGCTCTAAACTTCTGCTTTCAACTCCTTTTATTATATACTTTGGAGTATGATCATTATTGTAGGTAAGAGAATGTCTAGTTTTGTAAGCAACTGCCAAATTCTCTTCCAATGTGGCTATATCATTTGTACTGCATTGGTAATGATTGAGAATTCCTGGTGTTACATACCCCTGCCAACATTTACTGTTAGCAATGTTTTGGAATTTGGCCCTTTTAATAAGAATACAGTGGTGTTTCATTGTCACGTTAATTTGCATTTCCATGATGACATATGACGTGGAACATCTCATTTGTGTATTTTCCATCTGTATATATTCTTCTGTAAGGTGTCTGTGTGGGTATTCGGCCCATTTTTGCAACTAAGTTATTTTCCTGTTGAATCGTAAGAGTTCTTTGTATTTTAGAAAGTGGTTGTCTATCAGATATGTCTTTTGTAAATTTTTCTTTCAGTCTGTGGTTCTCTTTTTATTCTCTTGACATTGCATTTTATAGAAAGGAAGTTTATAATTAAAGGAAACCCAGAATCATAATTTTGGCTAACATAGATCATGCCTTTAGTGTTGCTTCCAAAAGATCATTGTCATACTCAAGATCATCCGGATTTTCTATGTTATCTTTACAGACATATATATATATGTTGTTGTTTAGTATATATGTATATATATATTTGTTGTTGTTTAGTTTTGTTTTAAATTAATGTCTATGATCTATTTTATTTATTTGTTTTTATTTTTACTTTTGTGGTACTAAAGATTGAAGCCAGGGGTCTTCTACCCCTGGGATACAACCCCACCCCTATTTTAGGTTTCTTATTTTTTGAAAGAGAGTCTCACTAAGTTGCAGAAGGTCTTGATAAGTTGCTAGAGCTGGTCATGAACCTCAATTCCACTTTCTCAGCCTCCCAAGTACTGGGATTACAGGCATGTTCTGAGTTAAAGGATGTAAGGTCTATGTCTGGATTAATTTTGTTGCAAGTGATATCTATCTATTCCAATACCATTTGTTGAAAAGACCATCTTTGCTCCATTATATTGCCTTTTTTCCTTTCTGAAAAATCAATTTACTAAATGTGTGAACCTATTTCTGGGGCCTCTATTCTTATCCAGTGACCTATTTGTATATTCTTCTGCCAGAACCATGCTGTCTTAATTAATGTAGCTTTATCAATAATCTTGATATCTGGAAGTGTACATTCTCTAACTTTGCTATTCCCCTTCAATACTGGGTTCACTATTCTGGGTCTCTTTTCTCTCCATATAAACTTTAATATCAGTATGTTGATATGCAAAAATTAACTTTCTAGCCGGGAGTGGTGGCCCACACTTATAATCCCAGTACTTGGGAGGCTGAGACAGGAGGATCCAGGTTTGCAGCCAGCCTCAGCTACTTAGTGAGGCCTCCGCAACTTAGTGAGACCCTGTTTCAAAATAAAGAAAAAAAAAATAAGGCTGGGGGTGTAGTCAGAGGTAGAATGCCCCTGGGTTCAATCCCCAGTATCGCAAAAAAAAAACAACAAAAAAACAAAAAACAAAAAAAAACTTCCTGAGATTTTGTTTGGGATGTCAGCAAATCTGTAGATCAAGGTGGAAAAAGATGACATATTAATATTATTGACAATTATTATCCATGAACATGAAATATCTCTCCATAAAAATATTTGCTAATATCTTTCAGTGGGTTTCCTCACATGTAGATCTTGCACATGTATTGCTAGATTTATACTTATCTAATCTTCTTTGGAATTAATATAAATGATACTGTGTCTTTAATTTCAAATTTCACATATTTACTGCTGGTATACAAAAAAGCAATTGGCTTTTGTGAATCAACCTTATTCCTGCAAATTTGCTGTAATAGTTCATTTGTTCCAGAAGGTTTTATTGTTATTGTTTTGTTTTATTTTTTCTGTCCATTCTTTCAAATATTCTACAAGGCAATAATACAATCTGCAAAAAAAGACAAATTTATTTCTTTATCCTCTTTGTGTATGCCTCTTTTATTTCCTTTTCTTTTATTGCAGTAGCCAGGACTTCTAGCAAAATGTTCAAAAACAATAGGGACCTTGTCTTTTTTCCTTTGCTTGATGGAAAAGCTTCCAAGTTTCTATTAAATGAGTTACAGGGTTTTGCTTATAATCTGTTTTACTATGTAATTATTTTATTTTAATATACTTCAATTGGTTTGTTCATATTCTTTATCAAGTTGAGTAGGTTTTCTATTCTTATTTCTATTTTACCAAAAGTCTTAGTCTGTTTATTTATCATTAATGGTTGTTATATTTTATCAAATGCTTTGTCTGCATCAATTGATATGTTCCAGTGATTTTTCTTCTTTTGTTTATTGATGTTATAGATTACAACAATTGAGTTTTGAATACTGAGCTAGAGTTGCATACCTGGCATAAGTGCCACTTCATCATGGCTTATAGTTATTTTTTTATACATTGTCCAATTTGATTTGCTAGTATTTTGTTGAGAACTTGACATATTGCTTTGTAGATTTCGTTTATTGTAATGCTTTTGTCTCTTTTGATATTAGGTTAGTGCTGTAATCATTGAACAGATTAAAAGAACTGTATCCTTTGTGCGTGTGTGTGTGTGTGTGTGTGTGTGTGTGTGTGTGTGTGCGCGCCACCTCCGAGCTTTGTTTCACTCATTCTTTCTTGAAATATCGTTAATAATCATAGGTTAGTAATAATTTATATTTTTAAAATGTTTATTATGAGCCAGGCATGGTGGTGCAGACTTGTAATCCCAGCTTTTGGGAGGCTGAGACCAGAGGATGAGGGTTCGAGGCCAGCCTCAGCTCCCTAGTGAGGCACTCCACAACTTAGTGAGACCCTGTTTCAAAATAAGGAATAAAAAATAGGGCTGGAGGTATAGCTCGAAGGTAGAATGTCCCTGAGTTCAATTCCCAGTACTGCAAAAAAAGTTTACTATGTGTTAGACTCTATGCTTAAAGCTTTATATTTAATTTCCTCAATAACTTACTTAGTTTCTCCTCATACCTATTTAATTGAAATATTCTCTTAACCCAATTTTTCATATGTAGAATGTTATCCCTTTTTATTTTGCTTTGTTATAAATCTATGCTTTTACATAGATTTCTTCCCCTCCATTTAAAAATACAGTCAAGTTATTTTCCTCCTTTCTTAATTTCCCATGAAGTTATATACTTCCCTTTACTTACCTCACCATAAGATTAGGTCCTACAACTCTACCTCCTCCTCAGGCTACCCATTATTTGTCTTTTCTTCTCTCTTCAGTGAAAAAGCACATTTTTAAAAAGACATCAATATTTTCTGTCAGTTCTTGAACTCTGCTTCACTATGGAGGGCTGGGTGAAGTTTATGGCCTACTAACTTGCTGAAATTGTTCTCTAAAATATCACTACTACGGCCCGCTCAAGTGATCCATGTTTAGTCCTCAGACCATTGACTTCAATATAGCAAATACCATCTCAACTTTAACAAAGTTATAAATTCTTTCAAGCTAGAAGCCTTATAATTACCTCTGTTTCTCCACTGCCTGCAATAAGCCATCTCTTGCTATGAAACAAACTTAGTTGTCTAAAAGATTACACATTTAGCCAGGCGTGGTGGCGCACGCTTGTAATCCCAGCATTCAGGAGGCTGAGACCGGAGGATACGGGTTCGCGGCCAGCCTCAGCTACCTAGTGAGGCACTCTGCAACTTAGTGAGACCCTGTTTCAAAATAAAGAATAAAAAATAGGGCTGGGGGTGTAGCTCGGAGATAGAATGCCCCTGAGTTCAATCCCCAGTACCGCAAAAAAAAGAAAAAAAAAAAAGATAAAAAAGATTACACATTTATTCTGTAATTTTCTGTGTCTCAAGTCCATATTTGACTAAGAATGATACCTCAACCAAAGTTTTGGCCAGGAAGTTCTGTCTCATTTTAGGCACAACTAGAGGAGACTTCACTCAAAGCTCTTTCAGATTTTTTTGGCAGAATTCAGTTCCATGAAACTATAGGATTGAGGGTTTGAGTTTCTTGTTAGCTATCTTTTCTTTGTACTGGAGGCTGAACCCAAAGGCATTCTACCTCTGAGATGCTGAGTTTTACCCCCAGCCCTTTTTCATTTTGTTTAATTTGCTTTTGTTTTTATTTTGAACAAAGGGCCTCATCAAGTTGCTGAAAGACCTTGTTACTTAGACTGACCTCCAATCTGTGATTCTCCTGTTTCAGCCTCTCAAGTTATGGGATTATTGGCAGATACTACCATGCCCTGCCCCACTGCTATCTTTTAGCCTTGACTAATCAGTGGTATTTGATGAAAAAGCTGATCTGAACTCATAATAGCATTAATATTATTATTTAACTGACACATATTGATATTTTGTATGTGCCAAGCACAGCCTTAAAATAGTTTATATATTTTAACTAGTTTAATCACCACATAAATCCCATGAAGTAAACAACATTATTTCCTCTATGCTATAGACAAAAAATTGACACTGGAATAAGTTAAATGACTTGCTTAAGTTCATGTAACTAATAAGTAATGGAGTCAGGATTCATGAATTCACTTTTTGAGTAAAGAATTCATATTCATAACAACCTTACCATAATAGAGTTCTTAAATATATTACACATTCTTTTGGATTTGGAAAAATGGAAGGAAGGATTTTGAGAAAGTTGATAGTACTTAGGTTTCCAAGGAAAATTTGTGAGCTAACATTTCATCTTTTTTCTCTTCTACTAAATTTTGCACCATCAATAAAATCAGGATAGTCATTAATGTTTATAAACACTCTCTCTGTCCCACACATATTTTAATACAGAAATCCTGGGGAAGATGGGTGATTCATATATAGAGGTTTGCTATGATAAAGTAATAAAGTAGAGTGAGAGGAAAACCAAGTTGAACTGAGACCATGAGGTTGAATATTCTCTCTACACAGGTAGGGGACCGATATATCTCCTGGGGTCCCTCCACGGAACAAGTTACTCAAGTTAGGAACCATTGTAGTCTACTCATGTTTCATCAGTATTTTCTATGGTCACAAGCAGCATGGACAAAGATATATAGACACTTGAATATCATCCTTTGAGGTCAAAAGTTACATAGTGGAGTAGATAAGCAGTTGATAGCACACTTTAATGTTTTACAATAATTAAACAACCATGTCAAGAGTATGGATGTTTGAGTGCTAATTTGAATTGTCTAACTTGGATTGTCACCATTGAGTGAATATGGTCAAGAATTTAGAAAACCTAGCATGGACGTAAACTTTCTAAACTTCAGTTTCCTCTTTTTTAAAGATGAAATTAGGGCTGTAAGTACAACTCAGTGACTAGGTTCCTGTCTAGCATGCATGATGCCCTAGATTTAATCCTCAGCAATGTAAAAACAAAATAAATAAATAAACAAATAAATAAATAAGTAGTAAAGATGAAGTGAAGAGCACCTACTTAATATTGAAAGTTATTCTTAAGAAAAAATTGCAGAGATCAGGGGGAGTATAAAAGTTTAACAAATGCAGTTTATTAATAATAGGTTTCATAATCTTGTTTTTAGAATTAAATAATGTTTTATATGTTATTATACATAATACCTATCTTGATAAGGTATCTTTATTACTTAATTTATTATTAATTATTATTAGAATTATAATATTTTAACAAATATTACTAAGTGATAGCTTTATAGCCAAGGTAAACAATATTTACAGAAGCACTTGCTAGTATGATCTTGGAAAATAACTATTATGAGTAGGTTATCACCTATAATATTCTATAAAGTATGGGATTATCTTAGGAAGATAGAAAAATAACTTGAATCCTGGTTATTGAACTGCTATGTGGTGGTTGGTACATAAAGCTAAGCTTTCTTCAAGAAGCAGTTTCAGGTCTTCTCCAATAAAATCATCCTAAAATTTGTAAAGCATATAGTACAATAAAATGTGAGGATTCATTATTGCTTGCTTTGGTGGAATACTGAAGACTTCAAGAATCAACTCAAAATTTCAAATTCTTTAGGTCTTAGATGGTATTTGGCACCCATTTGTAAAAGTTTCATGAACAAAGCTATAGGCCATTGGGAACACTTTATGATTCCATTTAATAAGTGATAGATGGATGATAATACAAATTACCAATGACATCATATTCATATTGTTGAAGTTTACTTAAGGAAACACTCATTTCACATTCTAATAAGCTCCATATTAGAACATAAAGGAAATTATTTCATTCTGGAAGAATTTAATTATTACTCAGCGCATGTTTAAACTAAGAAATGGATGATCTTAGTGCTGCTGTCAAGATGGTTATGAAAGAAAAAACATGATCAAATACTCAGTAGGTTGATTGATGTTGTTCTCATTATCTCTGGAGCATTGGAGATTAATGGTTAATTTCTTTTTGGATGTCTAAGAATAAAAAAGCATATTTTCTACATTACTCTCAGGCTTAAAATTTGCCTGGTGCCAACTCACCAAAACAAGTTTCACCAAAAACATTAATGGAAATTCACATATTCCCTGCTACTCCTCTGACGTAGGATAGCAGAAAGGGAAGTAAGGGCATAGATGAACCAAACTGGTCTCTCTTTTAGTATGACAGAGTTGACTGAATATCCTTTTGGTAAACACAGTTTGTTCCATAAATCCTCATAGTAGTTAAAGCATTTTATCTCAGCTTATTAGACTGTGATAAAATGTAGAGTTCAGTAGATGTCCTCATATATTCTGGAAATTACCAGCACCCATTTATATGGAACCTGTACTACTAGTTTTAATTAACTGAAATCATCTGCTTGGAATTATGCTCTCAATTTAGCTCACATTTCAATCTCCATAAATTCTTTCTCAGTGCTTTACTCTGTAGAATGCAAATGGGTCCTGTGCCAATCTCCAGGAACATCTAATGGCGTCAAGCAATGACATGCTGTACAATATTCAGCAATCATATAGCATTGGGGTATGCTATATTAAATAATTTTGTTACATCAATTTAACCTGGAAATAAAACAAAATTTCCATCTACTTTGAATTTACAACCTCTTTTTTCTAGAATAGTAGTATTTACCTCTAAGGTAGTTGACTTGATCAAGGAAATTGTATTTCCTCCATAAAGTATATAAAATTATTAGTTTATTTTTGGTACTAGAGATTGAACCCAGAAGCATTCTCCTCTGACCTATGCCCCCAGCTCTTTTTATTTTTGTTTTAAGCAGAATCTTGCTAGGTGACTGAGAATCTCACTATATTACTGAGGCTGTCCTTGAACCTACAATCCTCTCATATTAGCCTGCCAAGTACTGTGATTATAGGTGTGTACCACCATGCCTACCTCATAAAATTAAATTTGATTATTTTAAAATAAGATTATAGATGAAATTTATAGTATTATGCTTGAAATACTATTAAATATTTTCCTACAATATAGTATTGCAGGCATTTATCTAAAAGAAAATAAAATAGTATTATTTATGTATAAATTTTGGCCATACCAACATGTTCTATACTGTATTTTTAAAAATTATCCCATAAGAGTCAAAAATGAAATATTGCTAAATATCAACATTTAAATGGTATGTGGAAGGAAGAAAATGATAAGCATGTTATATATGCAAATGATAATCATAAAGTTAAAGATTGTATAATATCTAGCTTTCAGAGGAGTAGACAGGGATAGAGAAAGCTAAGATTCTATAAGTGTCAAAAATACCTTTAAAATCTACTGAGTAAAGTTTACAAGTGATGACAAGGTGGTTATTTGCTTCACTCTTTACTGCATGCCTGTCTACCAGATTGGCAGAAAAATAAGTACATATAAAGTTTTGCTGATTTTAATTTTGCAGGCCTACTGAGAAAGTAGGTGTTTGGTGGGGCTTTTCTGATTCATCTCTCTGAGAGTACTGTCTGGTTCCATTGTAACTATCACCATTTCATGGATAGCTTTTTTTTCCAAACAGTAGGTGCTTAATAAATATTATTGGCTAACTGTATAATCAAATTGGCAATACAAATTCTAACTTCTTGTGCTTCTTGGCAAATGACTAACAGAATACAATGAGCTAATTTGCATCACATGGGTGAGCACAGAGAGTGTTTAATTCAGTCTAATGTTCTTTCCAAATGGTTCAATATTTCCTTGAATTGAGTCTTCCCATGATCAAGCAGAGTGAGTACGATGCTCTCTGGGAATAAAGTGTTCATCCATGTGATGAAAATTAACTCCTTCAGAGCACAAGGGAGTTAATGGTAAATTATTTTTTCTGTGACACAAAAATGAATCAAATTGCCAATAAATCATTTCCCAGGGTATGCCAAACTACAAACTGCATTTAAAAAAATAAACTGTCTTAGGAGATTAGTGTCTTCCTTCAAGCTCACCACATTGCTTGGCTTTATAGGTCTTTGCCTTCTCTTCTACTCTTTCCCTTCTCCTTGCCTAGTCTATTTTTTAGAGAGGTGTGCAGAATGAAGGGTGTGGATATCTTGAGACAAAAACTGGGCTGCAACATTGGTTGGTTGACTACTCAATAGCATTTCCTCCTGCTATGCCCAAAGAGCCCTGATTCTGTTCCAGTCTCAGTGACTCAAGTAACCACATGGCTTGAAGCCAGGGATAGTTGCCTCACTCCTCTTTTCAGAGATTGGTTTAGGGGTGGAAATGCTAGACTCTATGGGATAGGAGAAGTCTATAATGATTAATCTTTCCTAAGACTTTGCTCACTGGTAAAGCAGGATACAATAAACCAACAGCTTCTCTTCTATCTCAAAGTAGTTGGATCTCCAACTATGATAGCCATGTAGGTACCAAAAGACAGAATAGGCTGGGGATTAGGCTAAGACTAACGACCATAGCACAGAGATATGGAAGGAACTGTGCTCTTTGAGCTCTCAGATGGCACCGCCTCCTACCTGTAAGCCTTAGATCCAACAAGGAAGAGGAGTAAATGATTGTGTAAGGAAACTTTTGGCATATGTTAGAATCAAAGTATTCTGTATTGCTTACACTATTTGAGGGATAGATGTCTGCTAATTGCAGACAAATGAAACAACTTCTCTGGGCCACTATTAGACCACAGGACATAGATGATGGATTTCAATAGGATCTGAGAATGACATTGAAATGGTCTGTTCTTGTCAGAACAAGATTCTAAACAAAGATTGGGTCACAGTTCAAAGGCCTTCAACAGAGAGGGTATTTCGTGCCATTCTACGCTTCCCCAAAAGACCATGACAGAAAAAATATTTAATATTTCTGCTTGTTAATAATTATTTAAATATTCCTGACTGAAGTCATTTTTTTTCCTTTTAAAAACTAAAAGAATATATTTGTTTTTTGGTGTTTTAAAAAATTTAATGCAGGAACTGAGGATTCCCATTTCTGGAAGGATTTATTTTTGTTTTCATTACTTATTTGTTTATTTATTTACTTGTTAATTTATTTGCAAAACTGGGGATTGAACCCAGGAGCATTCTACGTCTGAGCTACACCCTAGCCCCATTTTTTTATTCTTTATTTTTATCAGGATCTCATTAAGTTGTGGAGGGCCTAAGTAACTGAGGATGGCCATGAACACGTGATCCTCCTGTCTCAGCCTCCCAAGTACTGGGATTTCAAGAATGTGCCAACATACCTGGGTGGAAAAATTTTATTGCAAAGTATATATAGTATTTTGACTGGGCTTTATCATAAAAGAAGTTGCATTGTGGTCAGAGAATCTTCCTGAGAATGTGGAGTCCCACAAAGAAGTAGATAATGACTTTGCCATGATTAGATTAAAAGAAAATTTAAAATAAAATGGCATACTTCAAGTTAAACACATATATTCTTAAATATAAACTAAAGAATAAAAAAGGAAATCAAGCAAAGAAGTTGTGAAGAGGAGAAAGAGAAATGTGCAAGTGGGTACTTCTAATTGGAGATCATTTGATATTTCATGAGCACCTGAAGAAGTGATGTGTTCTCTGAATCAATATCCAAAAACCTGAAATTAATCTTTGAGGTAAGTGGTCCTATAGCTAAATATGAGGAAAGAATAATGTCATAATGACATTTCAGACAGAAGAAAAACACGTTCCTTAGGCCTAAAAATAATACACCATATTCATCTGAACATCTGGTCATTTCAGATGAAAACTCTGAATTATTTGCTCGTACATTTTTATATTAAAAGTTGCAGACAAGTAGTGGTTGGGAACAAAGGAATCACTTGTGTGCTTTTACAGTGTTAGAGTCACTTAGATAATTAATTAGTTGACACTCATGAATGTTTTTAGTTTGCAATACTGCCAAGTGAATGGCCCAATAGCATGCCCAGTGACAATAATCCTGTTAACCTTGACTACAAAATGGAGCAGCATTCACAGCTTTTATCTATCTGTAAAAAAATAATAATGTTGTGTGTTCTCTCCTTAAAATAAAACAATTCCATCTTTCATTGCTCCTGGCTGTGTGAAATACTATTATAGTTGAAAGAGAATTTGCATAATGCTTTTGAAGAGCTTAATAGCTATAATAATTTTAATCTATATGAAATGTTTATTATATATAAAAAGCCAATTTTTTATTGTATGAGAGGATTGTTACGGCATATCATCTAATCAAGAGAATAATAGTAATAAATGGGTAGATGACTCTAGAGGGTTTGTGTTTTACAAATAGGTTTGAAATTTTCCTGTACTGAATTCACCAGTGACTCACTTTGGAAAGGAGTTGTTTAGAAAATGAGGTCTATTTTAATAGTTTACCTTAAAATTGGTTTGTGGTTCTCAGTGTAATACCTACTCTAATCTTAGGATTTTAACTCCTTTTTTATGCAAGGATCTCTGTAGAAAATATTCCTTTCTCTTTTTATCTTGCTTTTGATTGGGCAGTGTAGTTCCAGATAATTAATAGAGAAACAAGGTAAATTAGAGACTTCTTTGGCATGATTTACCTATTATACAAATCTATATGTAATATCATACTCCTATAATATATTGAAAGATAAGTTTGGTCATTTTATATTAATTATAATAATCAAATAATTTTATGGAGAAAAACTAAGTTCTCCTTTTAATATTTTATGAATTAGGGTTTCATAGTACCTTCCCTCTATACCTTCTTGCTTAGGAAACTTAATCTTGCATTTGTTTCCAGAACTAATTTTTTAATTGGCTGTGTAACCTTTTTATTCCTGGCCTGAGTTTCTTCAAATATAAAATGAATATGGTAAGAATGACACAGAATTGTGATTTTTTTTTCTTGTGTGTTTGATACTGAGCATTAAACTCAGGAATATTCTAACCCCAAGATACACCTCCCCCAGCCATTTTTTTTTTTTTTTTTAAAACAGGGTCTCACTAAATTGCTGAGGCTGGCCTCTAATCTGTAATTCTCTTGTCTCAGGCTCCCAAGTACTGGGATTATATGTGTTAACCATCACACCTGGTCTGTGGAGAAAATTAAAGGAGCCCTCTTATGTTGAAAGTGACTAGCACATTATACATGTATATCATGTATGTGTATGTATATATATTATATAGTAAGTATTCAGTAATAGTTCTTTTAAAATGATATGATATTACTGACTCTTTTGATTAAACAACTCATCAAACATGAGTTCCTTCAATTTCAAGCATCATTGAAACTGGCCATATGTTTTCTATTGTCTCAGATTTCTGTGAAATAATGAATAGATAATTACATGTAAGTGTATACCTATATACAGATGCATGTATTATTTTAAACAAAAGAATTGTTCCAAAGCAACTTTAAAAATGGTTAAAATGTCTTCAATCAATTTTCTATTTATAACTCTACCAATAACATGATTTCATGAATATTGGCACTGATTTTAGAAGCTATCAAATTTTGTGAGCAACTGTGTTTGTATTCAGTATGTAGGAAAATGCCAAGTCAGAATTCTGTTATAAATGTGAAATGTAATATTTATCATTTACTAACATATGCAAGTGTTCAGAATCCATTGCCAGAAAATGTAGAAAGTACACATATAACAGAAAAAATAGTGCCATAGCCCTAAATGCCTCAAAAAACACTTGTAGGAAGCATTTTTTTATCCACAAATCTGAGAAGAGACCTGTTTCCTACCCAATACCATAAAAGTTTATACTGAAGAAGAACAATTCTATTGGATTTGTACATATATTTTATGCCCTTTTTTTTTTTTACTTATTTGATGCATCACCACATATTTCATGGAGATTTTAATTCTTTACAGGGGCAATTCTTACATATTTTTAATACACTGTCTAGTTAAGATTTTAAATGCATTAAAATAAGAAGTTCCAAATCTACTTGCTCTGGGTCTATAGATCATTGCTATTTCTTCTGGATATTTGCATTTGGCAGCATTAAGACAAATGTTGCCATAAAAGAATGCTCCATGTAACACATCTCCCATTTCAATGAATGCATTATGTGTTTACTTGAAGTGACGGTCTCCTTGGCTTCTTGTCCTGAGCTGTGATGTTTCTGTGAATCAGCTACAGTATTTCACTTGAAATTAGCCTTCACTTCAAAGAAGATTGAAGTGGCCTTGGAAAATATGACCTGTAAGGTATCAAGGGAGAAAATGAACTGTGAAAATCAAGTAACATTAAATTCAAAACATAGTAACATTAGGAGGTGAGTTTCTTTCATTCTCATGCACAGAACAATGCCTGCATATTAGTTTTTAGAATTTATACATCCATTTGCATATTATGATCTTTTGTTTATTTTATAAATAACTTCTCTGTTTACATACCTAGTATATACCTATGACTAAAATTTTTTCAAAGACTTCCCTATCTTTTTAACACTGTTCTTGTTGTCTGGGACAGTACATTGACAATAGTAGCATTTCAGTAATATTTTTAATGAATGAATAAATGAAATATTGTAGCATTACACAGTGATATATATTTAGGGCAAAAATAAATGTTTTCAGATTAAAACTGCTTATGCAAATGTGTCTGTTTGCCAAATGTACCTGATATTTTTTTAACTAGAGGTAAAGTGTACGAATTCATCTTAGCTTCTCACAAAAAGGACAAGCTAAATATTATTTTCCCCTAATAGAATGCTCTCTGCATTCACCCAAACAGATGCTCTCAAATTTTATATAGAAATTATATGGATATCTATTGAACTACCTGTTTTTGATTCTAAATGTAAATTAGCTTGAAAAAAACAAAGTAAATAAAATTTTATTTATGTCCAACTTAAGAACAGAATATGACTTTGGGACTTTCCTTGCTCATCTCTGTGGCTTAACTCTCTCCTCAGCAGACGTGACCCATACCTGGAGCTCAGTGTTAACTACCCACAGCTTTCCACTGTGGTCTACCTCATGTGAATGGACATAGTAGACATTAGGTTCATATTTATTGGAGTGAATGAATAAATGCATATGTATCCATCAGTGCTAGACTTCTTGGTTTTGACATTAAATATATGAAGAGGATTTATTTTTAAACAGATTTTTGGGATCCATCTCCCTATATTCTGATTAAATAGGTGTGGGATACTGTTCAAGAACTTGCATCTCTCAGGTGATTCTGAGCTCGGTGAACCCTGGGCCACACTTTAACAAGTATAACATCAATCAGTATATATTTATTTATAGTTGTAGAATTAGAGATAATGATAAGAATTATTGTGGATCACTGCAGAAAGGGACATCAATCTTCTATCAGTTATTAACACAGACTTAATACAGGTTAGTAACTTGTTTGCAGTGTATGAAATTCATTAACATGTAATGCCTTGGTTCATTCCAGGCTATGCCACATGTTGTCTCTGGAACCCTGGGCAAATTATTTAACCTCCATATGTTTTAGATTCTTCTCTAGTTGAATGAATATCATAAATTTAGCTCAGTAAATATATTATATCTCCCAAATAAAGTATTAGAATTAGTTTGTATATCTGAAGTGTTTAGAACAGTCCCTAGTACATGGTAAATACTAAATTATAATTATTACTACTACTTTTTCAGATGTAGATTTACTAGTTGCTTTTCAGTGCCTTATGTGGGTAGTATTCTCTGACCTTTTTCTCTTGTGTTTTTCTTTTATTATTGTAGATAGTTTAATTTAATTTTATCAGTATAGCACTCTTATCTAATAGCTATAAATTTACATTTTCACATATCATCTTTAATGACAATAAAATGTCAGTGTGAAAGGGCTTTGTTAATGCTGTCTCACACTGCAAACATGACCAGAACCATCCTGGAAGTGGAGCAGGGTTTTCTATTAGGCCCCACACCTACTCTAACATCTCACCGACTTTAAGATGACTGAGCTGATTCCATTACTCTCTTCTACTTGATGAAGGGTGGGGTGTGTTGGGGCAGGACAGCCAAAATTACAGTTTCTAAGAACAAATTCACATATCTGTTACTTTTATATAAAATTTTGTATAAGAGCAGAATTCTGGTCCCTCAAGCAAACCAGCATCTAGCTTTTCAAAAATGTGAAAGGGTAGAGTAACCCCAACATCCTGCTAAGCTTCAGTTCAAAGTAAAATAATATTCTCTCATTAGGAACACTAGTTTTAGCACACTTAATTTCTGCTTGAATCTAAAGGTGAATTAGCATTAGTAGGGCAAAAATATAGCAGTAGTAGAAATGAGATGGCAACATTAGGTTGGAGAAAATATCAGAGAAGGGAAATCAATGAATTTCAAACCAAGCAAGGACTGTGGATTGTGATAATATTTAAAATTTTTTGAGAAGAAGAGTGATATTCATAAAGATTAAACTTCAGGGAGACACAGGTGCAGTAGTCTATAGAATGAATGATCTCAAATATTCTATTTCATCTTAAAAATTTTAGAAAGTAGTTAAGAATAACCTAACCCTTTCAGATTAGTGGGATTTGATCTACCATTTACTTGGTTGAAAGAAACCATGCCTTAGTCAAGCCATGTAATTCTTTCATGGATTGAAATCTTCCTTATTTTTCAAATCAATATAATTAAGTATGATTACATAATCAGAATGGGCAAGTGGCATTTATTTGTGAGTACATTTACTTAATCATCAGCTATTTATGTATTAAGTCCCCAATTTGAGACTAAAATCCCTGTCTTAAGGAGCAATCGTTCTCGTGGGAAGAGAAAGGCTACCGACACAATATGTGTGTGAACTGTACAGTGTATTTGAAGTGATGATTAATCTTATTTGAAAATATGAAGTGGAGAAGCTGAGTTATAATGATGAGGACTTACCATTTTAAATGGTAGAGGATAGCTAGAAAAGGCCTCATCAATTAGATGAAAGTCTCATAACAAATGAGATAAAATTGCAATATAATTAAAGTTCCAGATAGCACATTTATCTGAATATTCTCATTTAACATTTTGAAGTAGGTTAGTTGAAACTACTGACCCTACCATATTGCCATGAGACATAGAAAAACAGGCATTTTCTTCCTTCTAAAAGACTTTGATGCACTATCAAAAGTCAGAGTATTTCTTGGGCAGCCGAACAAGTTGGATATGATTCCCAAAGACTATCCACTTTGTAGCAGCTAGGCAAAAACTAAATTTGCATTTGGCACAGTTGAACTTTACATGAGCCATAGTAAATAATTTCAACAGATGTCCCTTTGGAGTATATTCTGTAACTCAAGTGCTCAGAAGGAGGCAGCAATACTCAAAAATCAATGTTCTAAAGAACCCAACTGACATTTCACCTCTTCCGCAAGAGATTTAAGCCAGAATCTTTCAAATTGTGTGGTGCAGAGCCCCATGGGAGGAAATCTTGGTTAGTAAATCAATGGCATGCTTGCCCCCTTGTCCATGGTGGATTTCATTAATGAGTCATGACATATTTTTGCCACAGAATACTGAGACTGACTCAAAATTTTTCTTAACTTAACCTTCTGGGCAGCCAATACCAGTCAAGCTGAGGTGGCTTTTAAGACAAAACAGAGAGATGTCCACAGCCCGTGGAGATGAAAAGTTCTTTAAAAAATTGATTATACCCATAGATTCCCTACTACTCACTCCCACATGGACAGGGGATGATCCTCCAAGTGGGCAAGAGTATGATCTGACTCTTTAATTTACATAGCAGAATGTAACCTTGCTGCCAGACCATCTGGTAGCTTTTTAGTCATGTACACAGAACATGTATGTGCCAAGTATTTGCCTAAGAGTTCAATGCTGAATGACTATTATTTAGCTCCAGGCCAAATGTGGTGGAGACAAATGCTTCTCATAAATAGTGATCTGAAGTCATGGTCTTAATTCATTTCCTAGGAGGGTTCAAGTTAGAGTGCTAGAAAACTTGGCCTTAGCAGCAATGTGTAGCAACTGGTTTTCTCACTAGACTTTGAATTTTACTAACATGAACAGTAGTTGAGTGGTAAAGTTTTTGTATTTTCTATAGGACATTGTTATTCAATAACTTTTCTATATATTTACAACAAGAAAATATTTACTTTCCCTGAAAACGAATTATTTTCTTTTCAGATAAAAGAAGCCACATTATCTCAGTTTGTTTCTTACCTTGTTTGCCACAAATCTCTTATTATATAAATTTAATTTTTAGTCACAGTAAAAATATTATCCATATTTTGTAGTTTAGCTTACTCCTTTCTCATTGGCTATTGTCTATATTGTCTCTGAGCTTTTAAAAACACTGTGCATTGGTGGTGCGATTGTCAATTAATACAGCTACTATGGAGATCAGTATGAAGATTTCTCAAAAGTCTACAGATGGAACCATCATATGATCCAGTTATACCCCTTCTTGATGTCTTTCCAAAATAATTCATGTTAGAAAAATAGTGATACATGGACACCCATGTTTGTAGCAACACAATTAACAATAACCAAATTATGAACCCAACCTAGGTGTCCATAAACAGATGAATGGATAAAGAAGATGTGGTATATACACACAATGGAGTTCTACTCAGCCATAAAGAAGAACAAAATTATGTCATTCATAAGAGAATAGATGGAACTTAAGAACATCATGCTAAGTAAGATTGGCTGGTCTCAAAAAGTCAAGGTCATATGTACTCTCTTATATGTGAAAATTAGAGAGAAATTAGGAGAGAAAAAGAACATTGGATGAAAGAGGAGACAGGCCAGTAGAATAGCAGAAGGGAATAGAGGGAGAAGGAGAAGGGAGCAAGGAAGCTTGAGGAAAGAAACAGATCAAATAATGCCATGTTCATATATGAAGGTATCATTAGAATCTGACTAACATGTACCAGGAGTGAGGAGGGGGAACTGGGATGGGATCCAGAGAGAGAAACTTACCAAATGGTATGTACATACATAAGTGTATCACTTTGAATCTCACTATGCTGTATGATTTCAATGCACCAATAAAATTATTCAAAAACACTGTGTGAAGAACATGAGTTTTATTTCATAGGTCTCTGATATATTTAGAAGGCATATGAATATTAGTAACTGATAAATGAATGGAGACTTTAATTAGCATATATCTGTAATGGATGCCATGGTGCCCAACTTAGATTATCTTGTGCAGGCGATTGTAGCTATCATCCAGCTGCGGAGAATATAAACTGCTGAAAGCCAAGGACTCTGTCTCTTATTTAGGATTGCCCTCAGTATCAGGAAACTGTCTAACCTCTCTCTGTGTTTTTCCTAGAGGTGGGCTCTCAAGTAGTTGCCATCTGCTGAGATGATATAGTCATCTTTTGTTCATTTCAATTGGGAGAAATTATGAAGGGTCATTCATACAGGGGAATCTTCTAAAAGCAGTACTAGATAAACCTTCTGTACAACACACCCCATCTCAGAGGCTGTTTTCAGGAATCCTAATCTAAGCAATATCTCAATGTTTCTTCATTCTTTTTTTCCCTTCTCCCTTCTTTCTTTCTTCCTTCCTTCTTTCTACATTTCCTAGACAATAAATCTATAAACAATATTGACCAATTATTTTAATAGTGAATGCTATTATGTTTTGCAGTATAGCATGTTGTTTTGCCAACATCTACTTCCTATATTTAACCCACCTATTATGCATACTTTTAACTCAATTTTCAAAGCAATTTTTCAAGGAATCATATAGGATTTAAGCAGAGATTAGAAATCATTGCAAATTTGCTTTTTTTATTTAGCCCTTCAAAGCCAAATTACAAATCTCTATTATAGGTTGCTGAATAAAAATTTTTAAAACACATTTTTTTTTTTTTTTTTTTTTTTTGCGGTACTGGGGATTGAACTCAAGGGCATTCTACCTCCGGGCTACACCCCCAGCCCCATTTTTTATTCTTTATTTTGAAACCGGGTCTCACTAAGTTGTGGAGTGCCTCACTAGGATAGCTGAGGCTGGCCGCGAACCTGGATCCTCTGGTCTCAGCCTCCCGAATGCTGGGATTACAAGCGTGCGCCACCACGCCCGGCTTAAAACACATTTTTTAACACAAGTAAAATTCTATTAAACATTTATATGTATATATAGTCATAGCAATACATTAATCTTTGTAGCAGTGAAATTGATTGCAAATTTAATAATTACACTTCTGTTTGTATTTCTAGTCCCAAAGCAATCTTTAAAGTGACACCTTAGCCATTAGTAATGTTTTCAATTGGCGAGTAAAGTTATTCCTTCTAAATGGACTTTGCATTTTTAGTAAAATATGGAACTAAGAAAATTTATCTAAAATGAGCAAAGTGTTCATAAAATATCAGAAATATGCTGCTTGTGCCATTCACTTTGAGAAATTTTAATATAATTTTAATTCTTTAAATATAAAGATGTTATAAATGTTTTCAGTTATGTGTTTTAAGATGTTTATAGAGATTTACTTTTCAACCTTAATTTCTCTTAAAACTTTAACATTCTTAATAAATATAGATCATTTGGAGAAATTTTGTAAGACTCTATTTACATAATTTAATTTAAGAAATAGTCATTAAAATAAATTTAAATATTAAAGGTATTATTTAAACATTACATTAAATATTTAACCATTTTTTTCTTATTTCACCACTTATGTCCACTTTCTAGCAACTTTGATATGCTTCTGAATATAACATATTTACATAATTATATGTTTCTATCTTTGCTAGCCCATCATCTACTAAGAGAATTGTTTCAATTCTTCTCTCAAATTTTCTTCTCTCCCCCTGCCTCCTAAGAAGTGCAAGTTTCTTAAACCTAAACCCCCAGACAGCTGTTGGAAGATATTTTTCTCCTTTTTCTTTTAGAGTCCTTTTTAAGTGGTAGAACCACACTGATATCCTGTTTTCAAGCATGGGATCTGTCTTTGCTCATCCTAAGCTGGCACAGGGCATTCATTCTCCTCAATATGAAACAGCACCCGGTAAAGAGAGCTTCAACCTTGATCAATATTTAACAATTGTTTCAGAACACGAAAACATTTATCTTCTTTATGAAGTTAGTTACATTCTTATATATTTTATTTTTCTAATTTACCTGTAATTACTAAACTTTGAGGTGGAAGGTAAAGAATGGGAAGTTCATACATTTATGATGAGAGTTCACCGTCATATAATTGTATCTGCTTTTAAATTTTATATATCATAAACAACATACTTATTACGCTGTACTTAAAATATATTATTGTCTTAATAACACTTTAACTGACCCTTCTATGGATGGAACATACTTTATTTAAATTTTATAATTAGCTATATATTAGTATTTATTTATTTCACATTTTTGTTATCATAAAAATACTTCAGTAAAGACCTTTCTATAATCATTTATGCACTTTATAAATTATTCACTTTGCTAGAAGTTGAATTTGTAGATTAAAGATGCATATGTTTAAGATTAGAAAAATTAAAAATAGTTTAGAAGTTTATTTTTAAAACTGAAAAGCCAAACTGAGAAAACATAATTTCCATATGACTGAATTATTATTTGGAATTCAGTCTCAGAGGATATAAAATTGGTAATATCACTATCCATAATTAATCAGTAACAATTATTTATTCACACTGTATTATATATTATACATGTAATGAGACAAATTTTGAAACTTGTTTGCCCAGAACTTCTTTATATTCTTAGGAATTAATATAAAAACTAAAAAAAACTTTCTTATTTATAATTTAATTTATGTAAAATAGTATTAATAATCCCATGCATATTAACAAAATAACTTTTAAAAAATAAAAGCTTGTTTTCTGAAACAAAATACAACTTTTAACATTAAGAGTGGCGTTTCTTAATTATCTAAATCTCTTTAATGCTTAATTTAGTAGAAGATATTTGGATTCTCATACCTTTTGCCACAGTTTGTTGTAAATTTTTTTTCTTTCGGCTTAATCATATAAAGAAACATAGCTAATTATAGATGTGTATTTGAAGGGAATAAAAGTTTGTTAATAGCTTCTCATATTAAGGGTAGTCTTCTTTAATACTATAGCAAATTTAGCGCATGATAATTTCTTAAATATTAAGTTGCAATGTGAAATCTTAAACTGTATAGAGGGTATTTTGTTAAAATCCATTGGTTTATCTTACTTTGAACAATATCTGGAACACCATGCATTGGTCATTTGAAAACAATTGCTTTACTGGGTTATGCAGATATCTCAAATCTTGATGTAGTCCATTATATGATAACAATCTAAATAACAAAAGTCATATTTGTTAATACTATATCAAACTCATTAGAAGCATATTTAATATAAAAAAGTTGTCAAACTCATATTGGCCAATGCCAGTCTTCCAAAATTATAATTTTTATTCAAATCTAAAATTACAACATTGTCAAAAGAGTACTATTGACCATTTTCCTTGAAGTGGGAAGCTCATTTTCCAAGAATATGTCTGTTAAGTAGTCAAGTCTGAATAGTTATAATAGTCACTTGTTTTCAAAAAAATTGTATTCCACGAAAAGGTGGCTAGCGTAGATTTCAATTCAAACAATTGCACAAGTTTCCATTAGATAACTATTTTATTTCAGAATCCAGAATTGCTTTACACGTACTTTCCATTTCATCTTACAAACTGTAAAAAAGATGACTGATTCAGGAGAGTGTATTTTGCGGTACTGGGGATTGAACTCAGGGGCATTCTACCTCCGAGCTATACCCCCAGCCCTATTTTTTTTATTCTTTATTTTGAAACCGAGTCTCACCAAGTTGCGGAGTGCCTCACTAGGTAGCTGAGGCTGGCCGCGAACCCGGATCCTCCGGTCTCAGCCTCCCGAATGCTGGGATTACAAGCGTGCGCCACCACGCCCGGCTTG
>PVLC010017324.1:0-33951 GCA_004027655.1 Graphiurus murinus
AGAAAATGGGACATAAGAGGGACTCCAGGTGAAGGAGAATTCTTAGGTGAACAAAAAATTTGACTTAATGGAAGGTAATGGGAGGAGGGGGGACACCCTAATGAGCATGATGTACTTACAAGATCACATCAAAGTCAATCACTAAACTGACCAGGAGATAGGGGGAGGGTGGGTGGGAATTGGGGAAGGGTTAATGAAATTATTTTAATATCAAATATTCTCTGCCATCCAAGTCAGAGTCTCCTGTGAATTATTTGTTTGCTATGGAGTGTAGTCCATTATATTCTTATTTATTTACATCTTCATCTAGTAGATATCCCTGGCCATTCCTGGTTTAGATGACAAAAGGAAAAAAAAATGAGGAAAGGGAAAAGTAGAACATTACCACTAAAATGATATTACTATAAAACAGCTCAATTCTTTCTTAGCTTTAGTCCACATATGATACATGTAATTGAATGTACACAAATAATCGGAAATTTGTTGGCAAAGGATTCATTTAAAGGATGCAGCAGAATCTTTCACCATTAGAGATCTTTCAAAGAATCTCATCAGTATAACTTTTGCCCTCCAATGTCCTAGGCAGAAATTATCCTCCATTAATAAATAAGGAAGAAACAACCTGAAAATTATGCTATAGCTCAATATAAGTGAAATCTATTTTGTGCTCATTCAACAGTTCAAAGTAATTATCCTGAAGTTGATTTTCCAGACAGCAATTTGAGAACACAACTTAGTTCTTTATTATGCAATTATATTGACATTTTATTCTGGCTGACTGATAGAAACAGACAGAGAGAGAAAGAGGGAGAGGAGAGGAAGAAAGGAATGAATTGGGTGATGAAATATATACATATAATTATGTAAATGAATATATGTGAATTTGGGGGGGAGTCATTTTTCAGTTTTGGAAAGTATTATACTTAATTTCCCTTCTCATTGCAGATGCTAAATCGCAAGCACATAGCCATTTGTAATGAAGTATCAAACTACAACCTAGATATTGTTCCAAGAAGAAAGAGAAACTATTTTGGTGAATTAGGATCCAGAATAATAGGAATATTCTAAAGAACTCCTGACTCCTTGTCTCCAAAATTACAGTGATCCCTCTCAGACTCTTCCACAGTCCCACTAAACTCTTTTTCACTATATTCCATTTTTCACCACCTTTCATTTTTTAAGAAATATTTTCACTGAGATTTTGGAGTTCTCCAAATATTTCTGTAAAATAAAAAATCCCCATGCTATCAAGTCACATTTGAGAATTTAGGGACTTCAGTATTGGGCAGGGAGTCTCTGAGAGACACGGCCAAGACCCATGGCAGAGGTTCTAGGAAAATAATTTTGACTATTTGTACTTGAGACCATCTCTGAAGTTTAAGAGGAAGCAGCGCTCATACCATGATGCTTTCTAGTAGAACTTCAATTTTAACATCTTAGAAAAGAATATATTTAATTGAAAATGAGGGAAATGAGTAAAATGTAGCAGCTTAGAGATAGAAGAGAATTTTGAGTAAATTGGAGTCAGTGAAAATCACAGCATAGTTGGAGCTGGGGTTTTTTGGAGGGAGGCCTTGTTCTTTTGTTTTAATTTAAGAGAAGAATAAAACAAATAGGAAGGCAGACAATTTTGCTGAACTTCTATAGGAATTTGCGTGAGTTTCTATTTAATGACTTGTATTATCTAGTATTAGCTGAGGAGTGTTAGAAATGGGAAATGTGGAGAAAATGAAGTATCAAAATACCTGACTGGAATTTCTCAAAGTGCATTTCATGGAATATCTGTCTTGCAAGATGAGCTATGAATAAAAGATTCAGCGGTCAAATTTAGAAAGTCTTACCTGCATTTTCAATAAGGATTCTCACACTACTTAAGCATATTATAGGTTTTGGATTTTGTTGTTCTGAACTGCCTTGCCCTAGTGTTTAATCCAGTAACTCGTATAAAAACTAAGACTATAACCTTCTATGATTAGATAAATTTAATATTATTAAATTTACCCTTTAATACAAGCCGTATATGAGAACATGGTCTTGATAATACATTTCTCAAGTTCTAGCACTGTTCTCACATTCTCAAAATAAAAAGAATAATCATGTCCATTCAGTTTGTTCTCTCTCTGCATAGAGAAGCATCTAAAACAGTCATTTTAAGTCTTAAAACTATTAAGCTGAATGGTTATGTGGATGATTGGACTGACTCACTTTCAGTTCTGCTGTGAGACCATACTGGCAGAGGTTATGGTAAGGGCAAGCTTATTTTTCCAACAGCTAGGCGTTATATATTCTTACTTCTGATCATGAAAACCCATAGTCATATTTTTCCTAGATCCAATTGGAATAAATTCACGCTTTTCCCATGTGGTGAGTTTATCCGAGTTTATAGTGAAATGGTTGGCCTATTAGATATCAGAGTGGAAAATAATGGTGACTAAAGTTGGAGCCCTTGAGGTTCACAGAATTTGATGTCTTATTACTAAAGTAAATCTTTCTAATGTGCTCATCTAAGAAAACAAAGAATTTCTTCAAGTCCAGCTGAAAAAATAATGTTTTCCTCCAAACTACATCTACTCTGCATAGGTCATCTTAATTGTTCATTCTCAATCTCCTTTCAATTCAGTCTTTTTTTTTCTTCATAAATCCAGTGATTATTTTGTGTAAGAAAATTATCTCAAAATGGTGATATGAGTATACCTAATTTATCTCTAAATAATATCATTTAAAATTGTTATTTTTCTTTTGAATTCTTACAACTATTTGATATATAAAATTCTCTGTAAAGCTATTGAGTTCCAAACATCAGGATCATGTTTACAATAAGAATCCACAGCCTGATAACATATGACCATAAAATAACTGTTTACAAGTTATATTTTATGAAGCAAATAGGAAAATAGCTCTGAATCTATTTAATAAGTGATCCCAGTATCCAATAAAACTTCAAATCTAGAACCAAGTTGTTATTTATCAAAATATGTGTATTCTGTTACAACAAGAATATTTTGCCAGTTTACTTCAATTTCAGTAATGTCTCCCTTTAAGGCAATCAGAACATGTTGTGTGATTTACACAATATAGACTGTAGTTGCAAAGAATTTGTTGCAATTAAATTATATTTATTAATCCATTATATTAAATATTATGTTTATATAATATATGTATTTAAAACCTATCATGATAAAAATACTAAATGGGCATCATTCAATTTTATGTAAAGATATCCTCTCAGGAGCTTATAAAGGTGCATATTTAGAAGTGATTTATTAGAAATTTCTTTCTTCTTTCTGGTCCATCTTCATTCAAATTATTCTTCTGTTCCTTTATTGACTTCTACCATTTCCTGTGTGCTTTGAAAGGGATTCATCTGCAATAACACTCTAGATGATTCAATGTGTAAAAATGATTAATTCCCTTAAACCTTTGTTGAACTCAGTGAGGAACTTTGTAAGCTCTCTGTATCCTTCACTTTATTTTTTCCCTTTCATTTTGCTCTTTGAAGGTTCTATTTCTGACACTTATGTCTCTCCTTTCTTTTAATTCCATCTTACTTCTTAGAATACTAACATTAATGCAAAATAGATACTCATAAGTGTAGTGTAATCACTTTTTCACTTTTGGAATACTGTTACTTTACTTCCTTTTTCTCACAGGAACATCATATATTTTCCCCCAAAATTAATATTCAAATTGCTAGATATGTAATTTGGCAAAAAAAAACCCAAAATGATTACACACTTCAGAAACAAAATTATTACCCTATTAATGAAACTACTGGTCATCTCAGGCTAAAGGCTCAGTTATAGCCACTGAGAAGGATCAAAGTATCCATTAGAATAGAGGTAAGTAGGAAGTGGAAGAAGAACAGTCTTTCTTTTAACTTTTTATTTTCCACCATATAGAGTTTTCAATGATAAAAGTAATCTTAGATCTGCATCGGCAGATAGCCGTTCCTATCAGCGCTCAATAATGGTTTTTTTTTCCATTTTTAGGTAAATGTAGTCCTAAGAATTAAATTAAGGCATTAGTACAACACTACCACTCATATAATAATACAATGAAAGATGTCACCCTACCCTTAGAATAAGTAGGCTAAATATTTCTGAGATCTGTACAACTTAAAAATTTAAGACAACAGATGCCCTTTCAAAATTTCTTGGAGACGTTTTTAGAGATTGGTTAATTTAATAAATTAATTTTTTAACTGATGCCCTTGCCTTACTGTTACTTTAAGCAAGTATTTACTCTACTTAATGATTCCATCTGTAAGGTCTAGAATAAGTAGCGTGTGGAGTGCCTCTGCCAAATATACTTTAAAATTTTGTTCTCCAATTACAGGACTCATTTTTCTATGAAGCAATCTCATAATGTTGTTGTACTTGATCAATAAGAGCTTGTCTTCTGCATTATTCTTTTTACCAATTACAGTATGTGATGCCAAGCCCATTAGAGTCACTAAAAGTTGCCCATTCGTATCAGAAAATACTGAAGGAAATTAAATCCAAAGATTCTGCAAAAGAAAATACAGAAAAAGCAAGTATTTACCTGGGAGGGGGCAGTAATCATTCATATTATTTTTTTCTATACAAACTATTATAGATTGAATGTTTACACTCTCACAAAATGTTTATGTTGAAGACTAATCTCTAATGTGATGATATTTGAAGGTGGTATTTTTAAGAGGTAATGAGAATTGAGTCAAGAAGATATAGAACTTAAACCGATGAATAACAATCAAAGAGATAGAAACAGCAATAAAGAGTTCACCATCAAACAAAAGCCAAGGGCCAGATGGTTTTCCAAGTGAATTTTATGAAACATTTATAGAAGGGATAATCCCAATACTCCTCAAACTATTATGTGAAATAGAAACGGGACCCTCCCAAACACATTCTATGAAGCCAACATCACATTCAAAGCCAAATAAAGACAGCTCAAGAAAAGAAAACTATAGGCCTATATCATTGATGAACCTAGATGCAAAACTGCTCAACAAAATAGTAGCAATGCACATTCAAAACCACATCAAGAAAAGTATACACCATGACCAAGTCGGGTTCATCCCAGGGATGCAAGGCTGGTTCAACATATGAAAAACAGTCCATGTAATTCACCACATAAACAGAATCAAAGACAAAAATTACATGATCATCTCAACTGATACTGAAAAAGTATTTGACAAGATCCAACACCCATTCATGCTAAAAGCATTGCAGAGAATCGAGAATAGAAGGAACATACCTCAACATCATAGACGTAATGTACAATAGGCCCACAGCCAACATCATATTAAATGGAGAAAAACTGAAAGAGTTCCCACTAAAAACAGGAACAAGGCAAGGATGTCCATTATCACCTCTTCTGTTCAATATAGTACTTGAGACTTTACCCAGAGCAATTAGGCAAGACAAGGAAATCAAAGGAGTAAAAATGGGGAAAGAAGAACTAAAACTATCCTCTTTTGCAGATGACATGATACGATACTTAGAAGACCCAACAAAGTCAACCAAAAACTTATAGAACTGATAAACAAAATCAGCAAAGTGTCTGGATACGAAATCAATCTTAAAAAATCAGAAGCTTTCCTGTATGTCACCCATAAATCCACTGAAAAAGAAATCCAGAGAATAATTCCACACGCAATAGCACCCCAAAAAATAAAATACTTAGGGATAAACCTAACCAAAGAGGTAAAAGACCTCTATAAGGAAAATTACAAAAAGTTGAAAAAAGAAATTGATGAAGACCTTAGAAGATGGAAAGATCTTCCATGCTCTTGGATACGCAGAATAAATATCTTCAAAATGGCTATCCTCCCAAAAGTGATCTACAGATTCAATGCAACACCCATGAAATTACCAAGGTTACTCCTCATAGACATAGAAATCAGTCCTTAAATTCATTTGGAACAACAAAAAGCCCAGGATAGCCAAAGTAGTTCTTAGCAATAAGAACCGTGCAGGAGGTATCACAATACCTGACTTCAAACTCTACTACAAAGCCACAGTAATAAAAATAGCACGGTATTGGGACAAAAACAGACACCTAGACCAATGGAGCAGAATAGAAGATTCAGAAACAAACCCACAGGCTTACAGTCAACTGATTTTTGACAAAGGAGCCAAAAATATACAATGGAAAAAAGATAGCCTCTTTAATAAATGGTGTTGGCAAAACTGGTTAACCATATGCAGGAAAATGGAAATAAACCCCACTTTCTCACCCTGCACAAGAATCAACTCAAGGTGGATCAAAGACCTGGAGTCAGGCCAGAGACCTTGCAACTACTTGAGGTGGGCAAAGGCCCAACACTTCAACACACAGGCATAGCTAAAAACTTTCTCAACAAGACCCCAAAAGCACAAGCAACTCAAAGGAAGATCAATACATGGGATTGCATTAAACTGAAGAGCTTCTGTGCAGCAAAGGAAACTATCAAGAACCTCAACAGGGAGCCCACAGAGTGGGAGAAAATTTTTGACAGCTACTCTTCTGATAGAGTTCTAATATCTAGGATATACAGAGAGTTCAAGAAAATAACAGCTAAGAAAACAAATATCTCAATCAAAAAATGGGCAAAGGATTTAAAAGACACTTCACAAAAGAAGAAATACAAATGGCCAATAAATGTATGAGGAAATGTTCTATATCATTAGCAATCAGAGAGATGCAAATCAAAACTACCTTGAGATTTCACCTAACTCCAATTAGAATGGCAGTCATCAAAGACACGAACAAATGCTGGCGAGGGTGTGGAGAAGTGGGAACCCTAATACCTTGTTGGTGGGATTGTAAATTAGTGCAACCACTTTGGAAAACAGTATGAGGGATCCTCAGATGAATGGGAATGAACCTACCATATGATCCAGCAATACCACTTCTAGGTATCTACCCAAAAGAATGGAAACCAAACTATCAGACTGACACATGTGTATCTATATTTATAGCTGTACAATTCACAATTGCCAAACTATGGAAACAGCCAAGATGTCCATTGACAGATGAATGGATTACAAAACTATGGGATATGTACACAATGAAATTTTACTCAGCCTTAAAGAAGAACAAAATCATGTTATTTGCAGGGAAATGGATGCAACTGGAAAACATTATGTTAAGTGAGATTAGTCAGTCACAAAGAGTAAAGAAGCATATGTTCTCCCATATATGCGGATGCTAGGGAGAAGATGGGGCATAAGAAGGACACCAGATGAAAAAGGAGAAACCCTAGATTAGCAAAATTAGCAAAGAAGTTGACTTAACTGATGGTGATTGATGAGGGGGGCACCTTAATGCACATGATGTACTTTCACAAATATATCAAAGTTAGTCACTAAACTGAACTTGAGAAGGTGGGAATTGGGGAAGGGGTTAAATGAGAAATGTGTGCATCATATATGCCTTTATCAGCTTGTACCTAACAAAGATGTATGATTACAATGCACCAATTAATAAAAATAAATAAATAAAATAAAATAAAAAATAGGTAATTAGGCTTTGAAGGTATCCCTAAGGATAGGATAAGGGTTCTTATTTAAAAAAAAAAAAAAAGACATGAGAAAGCTTTTTTTTTTTTTTCCCCTCTCTCTCTGATACATTCCTGTTTCATGTGGCAATCTGCATTTCAGGAAGAGTGCCTTCACCAATAGATACCTTGATTTTGCACTTTGTAACCTCTAGTAGTCTGATAAATATACCTATTTTTAACTACCCGGTCTAAGGTATTTTTGATAGCAACTTGAACTGGCCAAGTCACAAATAAAATTTAACTGTATTCTGGAGTCATAGTTAAATAGTTGAATTTTTAAAAACACTGGTGCAATATGATGCAATGAATTTTTAAAGAACTAATTTGAGAATTTAGACTTGGATGTCTACAATGGAGTTTTAGAGAAATGGTCAGAAATTAGGTAAATTTTTGTAGAACAACCAGTAGTATTGCTGATGTATTAGATAGGGGACATAATGGAGAAAATAGAAGGATAGTTCTATCAATTTTTTTCTGAACAAGTAGAATACTTGATATGCCATTTCATGGGGATTTGAGTACTGTCAAATCTGTAGTTGTTTAATGGGAAAATTATAAATAATTGTGTCTCATACACATTAAGTTTGAAATGTATCCTCCACATCTAAAGGGAAGTACTAAGGTAATATTTTTCTGGAGTTAAGAAGTAAGGTTTGGGCTGGAGATATAAATTGACAGCTCATAAATATATGTTATTTTAAAAAGTAAAGAAACTGGGTCAAATCAACTAGATAATGATCAATTTTGTCAAGTGCTGGTGATTATTGAGAAAGATGAGGTTTTCCAACTGACCACAGCACTGTCACCTGGGGTCTATTAGCTTCCTGACAAGAGCTGTGTGAAAGCGGTCATGGAAACTGAATTATTACTTAAGTATGCTCTAAGGAGAAAGGAGAAAGACAGATGTTTTAAAATTTAAATAATTTCTTCTAGATAAGGAGCCAAGCAAGTTTGTATTAGGAAGAATGGGTTCAGAGTTTAAGGAGCTTTTTTGAAGCTGTGAGATATTGAAGCCAGGGTATAGACTGATAAAAATAATTCAATAAAAAGGAAATGTACTAGAAAGGGAAGTACAAGGAGAGAACATTTTCTAACGTAATTGTCAAGAAGGGAAGAGATAAAAAAAAATGAATGGTTATTTTTGTTTTGGAAAGGAAACCAAACACTATGTTTACCATGATAGAAAGGAAGACAAAGAATGAAGATTCAGGTAAAGTTGATAGATTTGGTAAAATGCCTGTGAAATGTTCTTATTGTTTTCTTCATGAAGAAGACCTACATTTATTTGGATCAATGCTGTCAAGCAACATTTTTAATGATTTACAGGAAAAGAAAAGATGTGATACAGATTTCTAAAATATTACATATCTTCCATCAACTCTGCTTAAAATTAATTAAACCTGCAGGAAGAGTGTTTCACTTTTTACCCTTCTAAGTCTCTAGCCTTTACTTCCAAGTAGAATTGATCATTCTTTTTCCTTTGGGTTAGTTATCAACTCTGCATCCTGTGCTGCTCCTATACAACTTTGGGACACGTATAGTGATCTCACTCTAAAAGACTGTGAGTGAGCCGGGCGTGGTGGCCCATGCTTGTAATCCCAGCATTCGGGAGGCTGAGACCAGAGGATCCGGGTTCACAGCCAGCCTCAGCTACCTAGTGAGGCACTCTGCAACTTAGTGAGACTTGGTTTTAAAATAAAGAATAAAAAATAAGGCTGAGAGTATAGCTCGGAGGTAGAATGCCCCTGAGTTCAATCCCCAGTACCGCAAAAATAAATAAATAAATAAATAAATAAATAAATAAATAAATAAATAAATAAAATAAATAAAATAAATAAATAAATAAATAAATAAATAAATAAATAAAAGACTGTGAGTGCCTCCATGTTCGGAACTCTTGTCTTAAAGTTTATGGTATGCCTAGTGCTTATCTCATAAGATTATTTTTCTATTTGTTTTGTTAAAGGAACAAGTGATAATTTATGTAGTCATAGAATTTTAATCATGATTAATTAAGAGATACCGTTTGAAGCTTTCATCATCTGTTTCACATATAAGCCAATTCCCACAGCATGGTAACCAATATCCCAAACTGCATTATTGACATAGTCCCAGAAATCTATGGTATAACCTATAATAGATTCAACAATTAAAATTCCTTTTGGTATCTCTGAAGACTGAATCTTAAGTAATCAAGAAAATCAGTGAAATTTCTTTGTCTTAAGTGATAAACTTTATATTGGCATATATTTGAATGCATTACTATATACAAATATTCAATTCAGATATTGCTACTTGTTATTCTCAGTTGGATTGTAAGTTTTACATCAAACTTCAATATGCTTCTAAATTATAAATTGAAATTCAGTACTAATTTCAGAATAAAGGGATTTTACTGGTTAGCATAAAAGTCATTTGAGAATGGATTTATAGATATGATTGCATTAAGTTGGCTTGTGATGAATACAATTTTAGTAACAATTCTACATTCTCAACTGAAATTACTTATTTTTGTTTTAATTTTGTCTAGACAGAACAATTTCAACACAGAAATCTTCCATAAACTATACTCACTGACTGAGTCAAAGGATGATTAGAGTCAAGGAAACCAAACTAAACATGATCTTTCTACCCCCCAAAATGGTAATCTTCTGGTACTTTCTATGCCTAATGTAAGAATTGATTCCATCCAGTAATACAAGACAGAAACCATATTATCACGATTCCCTGTAATCTTCATTCTCCAATTCATCATCACTCCTTATTAGTAACTTTTCTCCTAAATACTATTTAAATTTATTCACTTTTTCTCATGTGCAAAATTACTTTCTTTACTTCAAGATACATCTATAGGCTTTGAATTAGTCTACAGATACTTTAGCATCTTTACAAGTACTATTATACACGAGAATATTTTCACAAAATTCAAATCTCATTTGTGTTACTGTACACACTTAAAAAATTAAAAAGATAGGACAAGCATCCCTATTGCTCTTAGACTCTTTAGTAAATGATGGATGATCTGACCTGCACAGTCCTCTCCAGCTTTGCCTCACAGGACGCTCCTCATTCTCTCTGGACACAAGCCATTTCGTCCTTTTTCTGTAAATGTTATCTGCTTCTGTTAAAAATGAAAAAGTTTTCTCCATTGTCTGAGACACAGTTCACTATGCTTCCTTATATGCTTTCAGTCTGTTAAATTGTACTATTTCTTCCAATTTTAAATTTCTTCCATTTTCAGGGAAGATTTTTCTGGATATATCTCAAAGCGTCAACTTGTCCTCTTGCACCTTCTCAGAGCAACAACATGTGCTGATTAAAGGGAGCCAGGATATTTTACATGTAGTAGCAATTTATTGTGATTATTTGATTACTCTTTTTCCCATTAGGTTGAAATTAATAGGAAACTTTTAAGAACTTTCCTTAAAGGATTCATTCACAAAAATCTCATATTATACACTCAGAACTTAGTACATAGAACACCTTCCTTAAAGGTTTTTTGAAAGAGTAACTGACTAGAAATGCATAGGATTACTGATGTATTTGTACACTATAATTTCACAAAGACAGAGCCATTTTAAATTTATAGATTTCTGGTTTTAACTTAAGTATATTTTTTTTCTTCTTTTACTTATTTATTTATTTTTCAGATGCAACTGCCAGAAGCAATTCTGGAACCAATTGTTGAGAATTGCAAAAAGTAAAAGAGCATTCCATTTTTTTTTCTTTGAACAGATGGCAATGCTCATATAAAATATACATGCTATGTAAAAAAAAAAAGTCATATTAAGTATAACTAGATGTATAAGGATTTATAGAGGAAATATTTATCTTTCCAATGATGATTCATAAATCATTATCCAAAATTCTATTTTTCCACCTATAATTTAAAACAAACATTTTTCACAATTTACAGGATAAGAAGGTTTTTTTTTTTGTATGGAATTATTTTGTTTTGTTTTATAAGAAAATGTAGTATACTGTATAATGATTATTGAATGACATTTAATAAATACTAGAATTTTAATCATGTATTTTTTTTAATCCATGTTAATTATTAACATTATTTCAGGAAAAATAATTAGTAAGAGATACATTTTTCAGAATGAAGTCTTTAAATAATAATGAGAGTTGTGTAAGAGGGTACTTTATTCTTAATAATGTGAATAATTTCTTCAATTTATATTCTGTATTTATTAAGTAAAATAGCCCTGACAAGAAGGAAGGAGGATTATATTTCCCCAGAGGCTCTGCCAAGTCACTAGTTTCATGACCCTGTCTAAGATGAATGTGCTACTTTTGATTATTTCTAAGGGAATATTCAAAGGCACGATGTTGTGGTCTGATTTTCGAATTCAAATAGAACACAGTACTTATGTGATCTATGTTCTTATCCTTCGAGTTTTCTTAATGGGGAAATTAAAATAGCTTCAAGAAAATCACAAAAGTATAAGTAAAAAGAATAAGCAGACCTGGGAAGTATTTCCCAATTTGGATGATTTTGTTGCCCAGAGATTGTTTCCATGGTACATATTCTGTCAAAAGCACTCAGAAAAGATGTCTATATTACTTTTTTTTTTGCTCTCACAATATCAGCTGTTAACAGTTTTATACTTTCTTTCCAAAACAAAAATTGAAGCAAGGACAAAGACTGAAATGTTGTAAACTCATTACAGTGCCAAAATTTAATTCTAACTCATTACCATTTAAAAGCTATAATCTTGTCTCTCAAGATGTGATAGTCACTAAGGGATACTGCATTATTTTCTTTTCTTAGAGACCATTAAAAAAGTTCTCTGCAGGAAAATTGAAGGCCAACAAAAACCAACAGTTTGTCTATTTAAAATTGGACCATGTTTATCTTTCTATATATTTGTTCAATTTAGAAATTAACTTCTACATTGCAAGTCAGATAAATTAAATAATATTTGTATAAATATATACATCTATGTATGATATAAATTAAATAATATTTGTATAAATATATACATCTATATATTTGTTCAATTTAGAAATTAACTTCTACATTGCAAGTCAGATAAATTAAATAATATTTGTATAAATATATACATCTATATATGAATATATTTGCATGCTTAAAGATTACATATATATATACACACACACACATGCATGCTACATAATTTAGATATATATCATTCACTGAAAATATTCTATAATGTACTTTTTCCAGCAAATAATGAATCACAGATACCTATTCAGGTAAATTAATCAAGATATAACTTACTCTTTTGAATGGGAAATGTTTCCTTATATAAATGATTTGATTTTTTTTTTTTTGCTTATTAAAAACCTTCCTGGAACACTTGAATTTTTTTTTTTTTGCTTATTAAAAACCTTCCTGGAAAACTTGAATTTAGGTAGTATAACATTCAATGTATTTCTGTACACTCCAAGTAAGCAGATTGTTGAGTTTTTCTGTCCATTTTTAATGTAATTAATCAAAATTATGAACTTTGATATCATTTTACTTCTTATTCCTTTTCTTCTGAATTTTTTGTTTTACATATATGTATCATTTTATATATCTGGTATATAACAGAAAAAGAATCTGATATGGAGTAAGCAGTTTGCTTTAGTATAATATATAAATTGCTTTAAAAATCATATTCAAATTGTATATTGCACTAAATTAGTATTGTTGACACTAATTTTTTATGTGAGATATCTGGGGATGCCTAATTAGTTAATTTAGATTCAAATGTGTTTCTTTTTTGTTTTTGTTTTTGTTGTTTCTGTTATTATTGTGGTGCTGCAGATAAAACACATGGCTTCATGCATGCAAGGTAAGCTCTTTACCACTGATCCTAAAGTATTTTAATCATAAGAATTAGTTTAAAAATATTTTTATTTTCTATTCTATATTTCTTAATTTAGTAATTCATCCTTTAATAAATTAGAAGCTGGAAAATACTGAATTTTTTTAACACATGTGCATATGTGTTCTCACATATTCTCACGATTCTTTTGTATGTGTTCTATGCTTCATCTTTATATCTACTTTGCACTCTTATTCTATTGATTTTCATTTCTCAATACTTACATTCAGTGGTTGAATATCTCCCAGTTTATTTAATTTATTTATTAACTTATTATTACACCCTTATTATTTGTGGTATAGGGCTTTGTGTGTGCTAGAAAAGGGCTGTATTACTGAGCTACATCCTCAGCCCTAATTTATTAATATTCCTGGCTCAATTTGGCCTATTTACTTTTTTCCTTCCACTGAACTCATAGTCTTACTGGTTCTTTGATTGTGACATTCCTAAGGTCTTGATGGGAATATCCCTACTTCAGGCCCTGGCCTAGCATAAGGACACTGGCTAATCAAAACCCTAGATTTCACAAGAAGGGAATTAATGTGGCAATTTGCATTGAGTAAATGGTTCTACTTGATGCAATCACCCAGTTGGCTGTAAGAAGACACTTGGCTATTTTCCGTTTTCATTCTCTTGTACTTTCTACAAATCTCATATTCAGATGCTCTTCAAATAACAATTTGGCTCAAATTTCAGTTAACAGAATTGCATTTCCAGAAATTTAGAATATTTCATTCTGATACTCTTTCTCTCACAGAAACTGGGATAGAACATCAAATTTCAATGAAGTTTCTGTACAAATACATCTGCAGATTTTCTAAATACACAGAGTCTTGGTGCATGGTTGATAAGTGAATTTTCTTTTACTTATTTTATCAAGCATAAAGGATGAGAATCATATTCCTATAATGAGTAAAAATTATTTTTCTTTCAGAGTCACAAGCATACTATTTCCTAACCATTGGTTATTTGTGTGGAGCAAAGTAGCTTCCCTATGTTCCTGGGAAGAGAGAATTGCTCAAAGACTCTTAATTTACATTTCAGCATTTAAGTGTTTACCTGCCATATTAAGGGAACCCACAAAAGAAATCATAAATCTTCCCAGGCTTCAGGCACAAAATGTAAACATCTATTTGCAATTGATAAAATCGCAATGAATTAAAAATTCAAGAACTTTTCTTGCCATTCCTACTTACAGCAGAAAGGGTGTAAAAAGTCCTTGCTCCTCTATTAATAGCAATCTTCCTTATCATTGTTCACATCCTCTTGCATTTTCTATAGCTAAAGGAGTAAACAGGCATTTTTCTGCCTAGTTAGGATTTCCATTCTACCTTCTGTATCTTTTATCTATTTGGGTAGTGGTAATTTCTTCAGTTTCTCATCCCTGAAGTTAGTAGTATGATATTGTTATGGGTTGAATTCTGCCCCTTCCCCTTCAAAATAAAAGGTATATTGCCATCTTTACACCAAGATCTCCGACTATGATCCTATTTGGAGTCAGGCTGTTTTTTACGGAGGCAATCAAGTTAAAATAATATCCTCAAGGCAGGCCTTAATCCAATAAGACTAGAATCTTTATTAAGAGGAGAGATTTAAACAAACGTAGAAGGAAAGCAATGCAAAAAGACTCAGACATAAACACTAAAGATAAAACACTAAAGTGGGAAGGACAGATTTTAATTAGTAGTAACTATTATAATGGAGAAGATCTTGGAGTGAATTGATTTCAACTTCATATTGTACAGAGTTTGGATTTTTAAAATTAAAGGGAAATTGAGGGTATAAGAAGAGGAGCATGTAGGGGCTCAGTAAACTCATAGAAGTAAGACATTACAAAGATTCAATTATTATAAACGTGATTAGTCTACCTATGTTTGCAATTGTCAAAGTTAATACTTTATCCTCCAACAGATACTGGGAGATTGAAGAACTACCTTCACTAGTCCTTACAGAAATTATTTTGGAAGCATTGAGTTTTCCCAGACAAGAACTTTAAAGGGAGAGAGATGATCATATGGATTTGGCTTTGAGCACCTAGTTAAACATACTAAATGTGTCAAACTATGCTAGTGCTTATTTACATCTTTACAGACCAAAGTTGATGACTAGATAATAGGATACAAAGGAGCTTGTCTAGACTTTAGTTAAGACCAGAATTTTTGCAGGACATGGAGAAAATATTATAGTTTACAAGATAGGGAGAGAGGCCTGGACCAGATATTTTCAATAAAAGAAGCATAATTATTTCTTGAAAACAACGGAAAGTATCCTTCTCTACTTCTTTCTTTTCTTAGATCGTTTACTTCAGCAAACAACAAATGAAGTATGGTGGTGTTTGCATGCAATCCCAGTATTTGGGAGGCTGACATAGGAGGATTGCATGTTTGTGGCCAGCCTCAGCAATTTATCCATGGCTAAATAGAGCTGGGGGTGTAGTTCAATTAGCTCCGCTCCAAGGTACAATGCTCCTGAATTCCATTCCTAGTTCCAAACACACACACACACACACACACACACACACACACACACACACACATATACACACACGATAAAACAAACAAACAACAAAAAACAGCAGCAAATGTAAGTTATTTCTCTGTTCAAGCTATAGGTAGAAAGATTTTTGTCATTTTTATGGTTCAAGAATGTCATTCTGAGCCATCCCTCTGAATGTCATCCCTCGATAGCATCCCAGTCTCCTAGTTTCTGTGGAAGAGTAGGTCCCTAACTTCTATGAGCACCTTGCTCCAAATTACAAATCTCTCCTCTGTTAGGAAAATATATAAAGTTGATTTTACCTCTGGGTAAAACTAATTAGCTAACACAGATGGATATCCAAACTATGAAGGTGAGTGAGACATGCGTTAACAACTAGTGTTTCAATTCCTCTTACGAGGAGCAGTTACTGCTTATCTTGAGAACTTGTATGCACTTTGTTCTATCTGCTAGGCTATATAAACGAGTGAGTTTTTTTCTGTCTTTTCAATCTCAGCAGATTGCCTGTGAGAGCAATACATCCTGGTTTAAGGTTTATTCAATAACAAAGCTGTTTTCTTTCTCTACTACTTCATGGAACACTTTTCTGGGTGAGGAGATTTCATTCTTAATTTTATTTCTCCAATATCTTACAGCCATCAGAAAGAACCAACACCACTCACATCATGATTTTAGAATTCTAGCCTCCAGAACTTTGAGACAACAAATTTCTCTTGTTTATAAACTCAGTTTGTGGTACTTTGTTACGGCATTCTTAGAAAATGAAAGCAGATGCCAAAATGAAAGTTGTTACTTAAAACAGCTAGGGAAATTTTAAGAACACAATCCCAGTTTGTTAGGGTTATATTAGGCCTATTTTCTGCTAAAGATACATTTTCATGTAAAATAACATGAGAATAGGGAATTTCAGGATTATGGGAGTCTGAGATTATGGGAATCTGTAAACACTGTATTAGGTATCTAACTAACTATGCACAGGACAGAGGGTAAAACGGGACCAATTGCCCCACTCAGCTGTGGTGTGAGACTTCCAGCCTACTACACTGCAGCTTTAGATTTTCCACATGGCACAATCATGTGGAGTCACAGTAAGCCATGACACAAAATCTAAAGTTAATCCCTCAAATTATTATCTATGAGGAGGGATGGAATTTGGGGGCATTATAAAAACTCTACTACATGGCAGGCTGGATGCTTCTCTCTTCTTTACTCCACTCCTGGACTAGCCAGCCAGCTCTGTGACTCTCCTGTGGAACTGCATCCCCTGAATGAAATCTTTCTTTCAGGGAGACAAGAATCGAGGCAAACTCATGGCCCTACCTATAACAGAAGCAGTACCATGAGTCTGATACATACAAGGTAAGATGCTGGCTCCCCTAAATCAGGCAGACATGCTCCTGGCTCATCCCCCCAATCCCGATCCTCTACCAATTTTTAAACTCCCTGCTATTTTTTGGATTACAAGAGCAGGGCATCATGTACCTGGCTCTCCCGTCTCCATGTTCCCATTTACCCTTCTTAGTGGCTCCAGTGGGCAGTTCTCTTCCTCTACCCACCTCTCTGCCAGAGCAAGAAAGCAGACACAGCTAAATCCAGCATTTTGGTTGTGCAGTTTCAGACCAGCATCTTCTTAGCTGGATTGCATTTTGGTGTTCCAGGCCAACTGACTGAGCAAAATCTGGTGGAATTTTGGCAATTTAGGCAAGCTATCTTAATAGATGGAACCCCTGCCCTTGCCATCCGCCATTTTGACTGAATCTTCACATGGACAGCGCCATTTCTAAATTGCTCTGGACCACATGGTCTTTAAATTTCTAATGCAATGCTTTTTGTTCCTAGATATAACAAGCCAATAATGTTCATGGTTTGCAGGGTGTTACAGAGCTAATAACATTTAGGGTTTGCATAGAGAGATGGCAGTGTTTGGCAGTCTACTAAAGGCAACACAGGCTGCTAGAAATTGGGTTTCTTATCAATGTACAATTTTATGCAATGCTTTGATGGAGAAACTGTCAAAAATCATAAAATATGGGTTTTTGGGGCAATTTTTTAAAGTTAAACACAGATTTAAGAAAAATTAAGGCAAGATAACCAGCCCAGAAACCATGGCTCTGGCTCCTGGAAAAACAAAGCAGGCTCTGCCTAGGTGTGTGAGAGCCATCGGGCATGTGCAATATATTCCAGGTGGGATTTTTTAGTCCTGACTCTCTCTCTCTCTGTAGGATTCCTGTTAAGTACCTGCACACAATGTTGTGTGGAGACTTGTTTGCAGCTATCTGCCGTCTCCTGTTAGGCCCCTTCCACCAGCAGCCCTCCCGGTGCCATCTTTGGCTCCCAATCTGCCAGTGTCTTCACCACTCTCGCCCTCACACACTTGCATGGTTGACTTGGACCCATCATCTTGCCTTACCCCTCTCCCCCCAAAAAGTTTCTCTTGTCTTTTTGAACTTATGTTTTCTGATATTTTTGTTGTTTTTTCTGATAAATTCACCTGATTTTGCACATCTAGTTAAGTTTGACTTTTTTTTGCAGTACTGGGACTTGAACCCAGGGGCATTCTACCCCCAAGCTATACCCCAAGACCTGTTTTTTTATTCTTTTATTTTGAAACAGGGTCTCACTAAGTTGTGGAGTGCCTCACTAAGTAGCTGAGGCTGGCCACAAACCTGGATCCTCCGGTCTCAGCCTCCCAAACTCCCAAATGCTGAGATTACAAGCAGTTTGATTTATTTTTGTTTTACTAACTAGAGGCTTCCTCTTTTGAAGGTTGTTTTTTTTTTTTTTTTTTTTTTTTTTTCCCACTGTCTTTACTTAGCAGCTCTCTAAGGGTTATCTTTCATTTACATCCTGGATTCAAAGAACAGAGACCATCTGTTTTGGGGAATCCCAGAGTGGATAAAAATGGGAGTATTTAGTGTGGGTGTGCCTCCCATGTGTGCATCCCATGAGAGACAAAGTTGTCACTTGAAATCAGTTGATCGTTATCCATGACTGAATGACTCCACTCCGAGTACACTCAACTGCATGAGTTTTTCCAATGTCTGTTCCATGCAATAAAATCTATAATAGGATATGCTTTGATTTCTGGATGCTCTAAATCTGACAGGTATACTCTGTAGAGAGCATCTATAACTATTTTATCTCTTACATGTGGCAACCCAATATCTGGTAAGTGAAAGCTATACATTTTTTGTTTTCTGTTTATTTTATATATATAAATAAATAAATTATATATACATATATATATGTGCGTGTGTGTACTGCATACTATGTTCTGTATATTGCCTAAAGGATACCAAATTGGCTTATACATAAAAGAGTGTTCATTAATTAAGGAATCATAAATATGAATGCCTTTTACCTCATGTAATTTAAATCCATGAAAATAAGTGGACTTATATTTGTTCATAACAATCAAGATGTACTAAAAATCATTAACATATAAATTTTCCTTCTTATGTGCCTAGCTAATCAAGATTATATTTGTCTTTGCAAGATATTTTAAACTATGGTGTTTAAACGATTGACTTTGGGGTACTTCTTTGATAGAAAAAAATGCTTAAATGTCAATATTGCTTATTTGGTATCTTGATTTTCAAAGGTAATCTATAAATGTCTAAATTAAGTAAATTAAATTAAAATAAATGCATAATGGGAAAATTATAAGAGTTAACAAATTTATGCTTTCTCTCAGGGGATAGGACTGGAACTTGAGAAGATTAGACAAGCAAGTTTTCAGGATTTGCCAAGGTCAGACAGTATACAAAATCTCTGTTTTTCAGGCCCCAAAGGGGATGCTCTGAGGGTCCAGGGTAAAAGAGGTTTATATTCCTGAGAGAAGGAGGGGAAACCCACTTTCTCAAGTCCCTGTATCTTCTCCTTGGGACAGAGTACCTGCTGGTTGCTTCTGGATTTTCTTCTGGGATGTATTCTAGGAAAGAGAAAGAGGTTCATCTTCTTTTGTAATACAAATTGGCCCAATACCAATAAAATAAAAAAGAAATATAGCCTTTAAATGGGAGCCTTGATTTTAACACCATACTCTAGGTATTTTCTGGCATGATCAAAAATATATGGACATTGGTTCCATACAGTCAGGCCTTATGGCCTTAAGGGAAGCTGTTGACTTTTGCAAAACTTGTAAATCACTTTTATTATGGCAGTGTTAAACCTCCCATTTCCCCTTTTCTGGGCTCCAACACAGGTTATGAGGCAAAAACTCTGATGAAAATATCCTAGGAATCAATCCACTAACACCCAGACCCCTGACCCAAAGCCTTGTGCCCCTCCATCAAAGAATCCACAGCTAAAGTTTAAGGAGTGCCTTCCAATATGTGCCGGACTTTCCTCTATTTTTCAGATATGTTCTCTATAGGAGGTAGCAGGCCCAAGGGGCCAATCTATTAGAGTAAAAGTTCCCTTTTCTTTTCAGGATCTTAGGTAAAAAAGATTTGGAAGAATTCTCAGATAATCCCAAGTGGCACATTAAAGTGTTTTAAAGTTTGATTACTTCAGGTTTTCCACCTGATCCCCCTTGGAGTTCTACTCCTGAAGAAAATTTGGTCAGGAAATCACCTGGTTTGTATTGAGAGATATAGCATAGCCAGGCAAGCCTGTAAATTATAACAAACTAGGTACCATAGATTAAAGCCTCACTGAAAATTCCACAGCTTTTGGAGAGGTTGCAAAAGGCTTTTATTTAATTCACCACCCTGAGACTGAACTCCCCTAAAGGAGAATTAGTTCTAAATAATAAATTCCTCACCCAATTTGCCTTGGACACTAAAATAGCCTCCTTGGTCTTTTTTTTTTTTTTTTTTTTGCGATACTGGGGATTGAACTCAGGGGCATTCTACCTCCAAGTTATACCCTCAGCTCGATTTTTTATTATTTATTTTAAAACAGGGTCTCACTAAATTGCAGAGTGCCTTACTAGGTATTGAAGCTGGCTGTGAACCCAGATCCTCCGGTCTCAGCCTCCCAAATGCTGTGATTACAAGCGTGCGCCACCTCTCCCGGCTCCTTGGTCTTTTTTAACCAAGAACAGGATATAGAGGAAAAGGATAACATAGGAAAGACAGGCCCCAAAATTAGCTACTTTAAAGGTCTGACAGTCAACTCCAGGTTGACTCCCCAGGACATCCTTCTGCAAGGAAGATGCTAGCCACTGTGGGAAGCCTATATGCTGGTAAAGCAAGTGTCTGGTGGAGAAAAAGTGCCCTGAGCACCTTGTCCTCTATGCAAAGGTCAGACTGTCCATTGCTGGCCTGGGACTAATAGTGCCCTTCACTCCAGTTGTCTCCCACATCAGAGATCACCATCAAAAAGGTCAATCTCAGGGCAACTTTGGACCTAGCACGAGGGATCCCAAATTTCCTTCATCAGGATCTGTCTATTCTGTGCTAACTTCCTACACTGAGGTCCTTCCTCTCTGTATCCTGCCAGGCAATGTGGGAAAATAAAGGACCAACAAAATGGTAATTTACACCTTGTACTGTCCTTGAGGAAAATGTTCTGTTCACCCACTAATTTTTATTTATATCAAAGCATCCTATCCCTCTCTCAGGAAGGAATATACCTCAACTGATGGGAGCTCAATTGGTCTTCTCTCCTCAGTCACAGATAAGAGACTGTTAATAGGTAATGGACTCTTACAAATTACACAGTTTATTAGATATGCCATCTTTGCGCCTCTAAATCTACACTCTTCCTAGAGGACCCAATCCTCAGGCAAAGTAGAAAGAGACAACCAGACCTTGAACCACACCTTTGTAATATTTCTAAAGCACTTCTTTGGGAATAACTTAGGAAGTCCTCAAAACTTGGAAATCAGCAAAAACTATGAATTTCAAAATGATTCCCCAGGGAAATACTGTTTCTCTCTCCACAGCTATAGTCATTAAAGTACCTGGAAATGACAGATGTATTCATTTATCTTTTGAAAAGGAATCAGAGGTTTTCTATGGGTGTAAAGGTATAAATTTTGTGGTTAATTTTGGGAATGAACAGCTTCATTCAGTGTATTCCACAGCTTGACTCTGAAGTCATGAATACATCTGTCATTTCCAGGTACTTTAATGACTATAGCTGTGGAGAGAGAAACAGGAAAGAGTCCTTTAGTTTGTGTGCAAAATCCACACACCCAAACACACTTAATGTTTAAATCTCATTTTAAGCATATTATCCTTTAACAATGCTTCAATTTTTATGTATCCAGAAGTTATTGACAAACTGAGCACATGTAATAAATTGAAACAACATCAGAAAACAAATTTCAAAATTTTTTTAAAAAAATTTATCTCTTTATTTTCAAATATAATTTTTTAAAAAATTTTAATGCAAACATGATAATTGTAAATATTTAGAAGATGTGTTGCATTTTGAGCACACACGAGATGGGTCATGATCAAATTGGGGCAATTATCACATCTATTACCTCAAAGGTATATCATTTGTATTAGGCACACTCAAAATATTTTCTTAGCTTTGGTAAATATAAGCATGATGTGTTATGTGGTAAATTCTTTTGTGTATCATTATGGGTATAATCCAAATATTAGTTTACTCTTAAAATATATGTGTTGGTATACTAATTCCCAAGGTGATATAGGGACATGGGGCCTTTTGGAAGGTGATTAGGCCTTGAGAGCAGAGCCTCAGGAAAGAGATTAAGACACTTATAAGAGGCTCAAATGAGCTCTTTACCACTTCTGATTATGTAGTCATGGTGACAAAGTGCCATTCTAGGACCCAGGATGTGAGCTCTCCCCAGACATAAAACCTGCTGATGTTTTGACCTTTGGACTTCCCAGCCTCTGAAATTATCAGAAATAATTTCTATTGTTTATAAATTTATACTATTTTTATAACAGCCTCAGTAGAATAACACAAATAGAAAAGGTACTTCGAATGTGACATTAAAAGCTTGTTTAAAATTATTACCATAGGGGGCTTGTAGTGTAACTCAGAGGTAGAGAGCCTGTCTATTAAGTACAAGGCCCTGATTCAATTTTTACTACTGCAAGAAAGTAAAAATAAGCAAATAAATAACTTATTATGGTTCTATTCAGTTATATTGAAAACACGTAATACTAATATTGTTACAGTTAGGACAATAAAGTACAAGAAAATTAATTGATATGGAATGATATAATAACCCATAAGGATGGAAATGCGTATGTAAGTTTTTTGCTAGTTAAGAAGTTTCTATTTCTTATGGGATCTAAGCTAACATGAGGCTTGAGTACTTGGTAGATTGCTTAAATGTGATACAGTGTAATACTTATTCTTTTATTTAAACAAAAATACTTGAAAAAGTAGAGATGACTTTTTTATCAAAAAAATGCCTTTGATTCTTAACTTGAATGGTAACAATCATATTTCCTATAACTTGTATTTACTACTGATTTGGACTCCATAGGCATTTCATATTGTTTTTAAGTTAATATTACTTCAGCATGCTGAAAACTGTTCTGTATAGAAATCTTACAGTATTAACTAATACAGATACAAAAAACAAGACTATGGTACAGTAATCAATAAATTAATCATGTGATGATTACTAGAAATAGTTGCATCCTAAAACCATCTAGTATTGATTTACTTTGTGGCTTATGATGGTCTTTGTAAGTACTAACAATGGAGTGACGTTCTTAGAAATAGGTGTCTTCATCGGGCCTTGCCATGTAGTCATATTATAGACAACCAAAGCTGCTAACAAGATTTTGATGCTTTCAAAAGCTATTATCATCTACTAATACCTCAGTTTGCATTCATTTCTGAGATTAAGACTCCTTTGTCTGAGCAGAATACACCACAGAGGTTAGAGATGATAGAGATAAGGTGATAATATGATCACTGTGGAAGATTCTGGGCTATGATTCAGTGGTGATCTAATGGTATGACATTTGGCAAACCATTTCATTTCTCCGTTTCTCAGTCCCCACATTAACAAAGAAGGATTAGTACCTGCACTCATCATACATTTTTTAAATGTAGATAATTTCTTTTCAAAATCAGGTATAATTAACCTGGCCTGCACTCTGAACTCCAGGTATGAGATAATTCACCAGAAGACACTCAAAGCCATAATTATACTTGCAAATAAAAGTAAATTAATATTATGCATTTTAATTTTTTCTCATTCATATCATATAGTAGGAAACTCATCAGGGACAATGGACTTCAAATTAGGTAATCTAGGGATTTCAAAATGATAATTTAATGCATATACAATACATGGATTATTATACACCCTAATATATAATATAAATGTGATAATAAGTCGGGCGTGGTGGTGCACGCTTGTAATCCCAGCATTTGAGAGGCCGAGACTGAAGAATCTGGTTCGCGGCCAGCCTCAGCTACCTAGTAAGGCCCTCCGCAACTTAGTGAGACCCTGTTTCAAAATAAAGAATAAAAAAATAGGGCTGGGGGTATAACTCAGAGGTAGAATGCCCCTAAGTTCAATCCCCAGTACTGCAAAACAGAAACAAAAAAAATGTGATAATATATAAATATTCTAAGTGGGTTTAATGAACACTATGAATACCTCAGGTTAATTTTTAAGTTTTAGCAGGAGAAAATAATCTGGTTTTCTGAAAATTTTCATTTCAAAATATCAGTTAGATATTTTAGAATTGTATGATTTAGTCGACAAAAACATATCAAATAATGAGGTATAAATTTTACCCTAAACTTGAAAGTAGAGCCTAGGATTTCCAGGAAATTCTGTGCTTTTGGTGACCAGCTTTGAATTTTAAAGGATTCCTATTTTTTTCGTCTGCCGTTTAGATTTTATTATAATCAACCAGTTTGAGAAACAATGTCAGTATAAAGGTCAAGTTACTTAGTAAATAGAAAAGAGTACCAAGAACATACATAAGTCAATAAAATAACTACATAAATGTATAAACAAATGTGAGACAAGATGATATGGCTCAAATGGGTGATGCAGTGAGGGGGCAGGAGTGAGGCATGAACAAGATCATTGAAGGAAGAAGAAATTGTTATGAAAGGACAGAAAATATTAGGGGTAATTGTACTGTGGTAACCCCCCCTCCCCCCCTTGAGTGACAGTGTTGTTAAGGCTAGCTTTTGTTTTGGTTTAACTATGCTTTAGATTCTTGTAATCCCAGCATTTGGGAGGCGGAGACTGGAGGATCTGGGTTTGTGGCCAGCCTCAGCTACCTAGTGAAGCACTCCACAACTTAGTGACACCCGTTTTCAAAACAAAGAATAAAAAATAGGCTGGGGGTATAGTTCGGAGGTTGAATGTCCCTGGGTTCAATCCCTAGTACCGCAAAAAAAAAAAAAAAAAAAAAAAAAAAAAAAAAAAAAAAAAAAAAAAAAAAAAAAAAAAAAAAAAAGAAAAAAAAAAAAGAAAGAAAAGAAATGATTAAGAATATATTATATATGACATATATAAATATCATAATGTGAAAACAGCAATATGTGATATTCTTATTTGGAATATCTATTTGGAACAGTTTTTACAGAAAGAAAATAACACCTTCATTGACTCATTAAACAAAGTCAGATAATTTTAAGTGTTTGACATTTTCATCAATACATATAAATCAAGTGTGATGATTTAGAAACCTAAATGCAAGCCTCCCAGGTGTTTTATGAAGGTGACTTTTTAACATGTTGTTTTTAATTCTATTTTGGTGATTATGTATTTTGGAATAAAATGAAGATCATTATTACTATGATAATATCTTCCTATCATTCAACCTATATTTAAAAATAGCATGTATAATAAATAAAAATATATGTGCATATTAAAGATATATATGTATCTGTCTATTATATATATGCATCTGTCTACATGTAAATGCACAGCTACAAAGAAAAATAAGAAATAGGAACAGAAATATTTATTTTGAAAATAATTATGGAAATAGATATTTAGTAGTATTTTCTTGAGTATACCATTTTGATCTGATAGTTTAGAAGGCAAAGCACTTACTTAGTTTGCAAGGCTTATTAGTGTCCTTGAAAGACTCATTCTCTTGGTCTAGGAATAAAATTTGACCTGGCCTGTACATCACAAACATTACTTCCTGAGGGCTACTGGAAATTGACTGCAGGCTCCATCATTAGTAAATATGTGTAAAAGGTCATGAGACTGACATTTGCAAAAACATATCAGGAATCATGTTTCCTGGGTAATATAGTGAAATTTTTCATGATCCCTCAAATAAGAAAATCTGCAACTATTTATCTCTTTTCTATTTGCTTATTTCTTGCGCTTTCTAATTAACTTGCACTGATTTGTTCATTAAACATATCATTTATTTGGTTACTGATGTTACGATAATTCACTATGTAACTTTTTAATATTTAAGTCAGCAAACTTTCTAATTATGAATGCATGTACTAAAGAGAAGTCAAAATTGGGTTATAAACCAATAGCCTTATGTTTATATCACTATAGCATTCGCAAGAGGTCTACTTCTGAGATAAACTTCTAATGTCATCTTCATTACTATGGTGATATCTTCCTATCATCCTACCTACATTTAAGATAGATGCTTACATATAAGTAGAAAGGTAAATTTTACCCCAGCAAGAGTAGGTGTGTATACTACATTGATGGATCAAGATTAAGATGTAGTAGGTACATCTCACTAGCTCAGGACACAATTCTCCAAACTATGACATCTTGTCATTTGAGAAAATAGAAGAAGCAGTAAGGTCACTCTCAACTTCCACTTGCCCTCCTGCTTGGAAGCAGGCCATAAAATCCCACTGAAGCAGGGACCTTCCCTTTATTAAGAGGACAGTAAAGTCTTTGAAGTATAGTCTTTGAAATAAAGTCCTTGAAGACACAGAGATACCAAGAAAAATTTGAATAAAGAGGACACCCCCACACACACTCCACTGTATCATCATTGAATCATATACATTTTGTCTAATCACATTCCTGCATGACTGTCCACTTTTTATCAAAATTAAACACAGAAATACACAAATATATCTGTTTCCTTTGGTCTTCCTTTGTGAAGGCTTCTATGTTATGCAGAATTATTTTAAGTCAAATTGTGTGTTTTGCTGTTGTTAATATACTTTTATTATTTATTATTTATTATTTCACCTTCCTATAATGAGGACAAATATTACTTTTTACCCCTACACATTGTATGACACTTTGAAAGATCATTTTATTCTTTTATTGCTGCATCGTAATTATTCAACATAGTGAAATTCATAGTAATAAATTCATACATGTACATACTCTTTGATGTGTTTCCCTCTGCATCTCACCCCCTTTCCCCTTCCTCCATCATTGTACATGTTAGTGAAATTTGTAATGATACTTTCATATATGAGCTTGATAGTATTTAAATTGTTTCCCTTTTCACTCCTTCTTTTTCCCTCTCTACCTCCCTCCCCAAACCCCCTTCCACTATTCTATTGGTTTCCCATTTTCTCTCTAAAGTTCACATATGATACAAAATATTCTCCTTAATTCATAATTTTAAATAGGAAGTAGAAGTTCTATCTTAAAAATCATTTAAAGTAAAAATGTTTTTTGTGTGATTATCCCTTACTGCACTTCCTTGAAATAAATTGCTATGAAAAAAAAATTATAATGAAGTCCATCTTGGATAATTAGAAAGAGAAAACTAGAAAAGTATTTTATTATTCTGTTTATCATAATTTAGAACTCACACTTAAACATGCATTTTGCAATTTTACATTTGTTTTTAACCCATTCAGTGGAGAATGTCAAATTTCCTCACAAGTTGTATATTAATTTTAATATGTATTCAACATCAAAGACAAATATGTAATAAACATGGAAATAAAGTTCAGCTCTGTTAGTGAAAAAATATATAACCATTGACTTTCTAAGACTGGCTGATCTCACTTAACATAATATTCTCCAGTTCCATTGATTTTTCTGAAATGACATAATTTTGTTCTTTATGGCTGAGTAATCTTCCATGTATAAATATGCCATATTTTCATTATCCATTAAACAGTTTATGGACACCTAGGTTGGTTCCATGACTTGGCTATTGTGAATTGTGCTGCTATAAGGACAGGTATGAATGTATCACTATAGTATTCTAGCTTCAGTACTTTTGGAAAGATACCAAGGCATGATATAGCTGGGTCATATGATGGTTCAATTCTAATCTTTTGAGGAACCTCTGTAGTAGTTGTAGTAATTTACAATCCCACCAAGAGTATATAAGAGTTTTGATTTCCTTACATTCTCTCCAGCATGTATTATCATTTGTATTCTTGATGATTACCATTCTAACTGCAGTTAGATGGAATCTTAAGTGATATTTGATTTGCATTTCCCTGATTGCTATTGATGTTGAATATTTTTCATATATGTAACTATGTTATATGTCCTCTTATATTTTCTTTTAACTTTAATTCTCAAACATTAATATCATTAGCTCCACCACATGTGAGGTTAAACTTAACAAATGTCAAAATTTTCCCAAGCCAAGCATGGTGGCGTGTGCTTGTAATCACAGTACTTGGGAGGCTGAGTCCAGAGGATCTGGGTTCACAGCCAGCCTCAGCTACTTAGTGAGGCCCTTCACAACTTAGTGACCCTGTTTCAAAATAAAGAACAAAAAAATAGGGCTGTGGATGTAGCTCAGAGGTAGAATGCTCCTGGGTTCAATCCCCAGTGCCACGAAAAAAAAAAATCCCAATAACTGTCATTGTTGAAAATTAGTGGATTTATGAATATCTATGCATTTAATTGTATTGTTTTAAGATTAATTAATAATTTTTCTTTTGAAAATAATTGATATATTTATCTGTGGGGGTCGAGCCCTCTAGGCAGTGGGGTTGGGGGTCCTTTGATAGGTGTGGATTAAGACGAGGTCACAAGAATATCCTCATGCTACATGCAGTCTAGAGGCATATCTGTTTATTCCTTGTAGGTAGCTGTTTTTTTTATACTATCTTTTTTGCAGTGAGGCATATAGAACAGGAATTTTTACAGTCTTATTTTTCTAAAGGTTGAGTAGGTACATCTTTAACCAGAAAAGCCATTTCCCATGGTATTTGATCATATTAAGAAAACAGTAAAGGTTACAAAATACAATACATATATAAAGATTCTTTTAGTACAAAGCAGTGTTAAAGGTTAACAATGAATAGTCTCTATTCATTAGTTTAAATCTTTACTATTTGTTTAGCTCCTTTAAGCAGTGTTCTTATCTTTTTCTCAGGCAGCTAGAGAGTTAATGTGTCCAGTGAAATTCCAGGAAGACAAGGGGCAAGTGGACAAACTATCTGTCTTAAAGCCTTCTTTACTCATAGATAAAATAGTAGACCTAAGTCTCGTTGGCTTATTTATTTTGTTTCTATACCTGTGTGCTGAGAGGGAACATAAGGTTGTTTAATAACTAAGCTTGCAAAGCATGTTTCCTAAAGATTGCATGTGGTTAATGAATTTCTTATGGGTTGTCTTGAGGCACTGTTTTTTTCAGCTAAGAGATCACTTCCGTCAGGCCACATGTTTCTAAGAAAATTTCCTTTATAATTAATGTAAGAGGAAAACCCAAAGCACCCCAAATTTCCAGAATATAGCATAATGCAGAGTGGGATATGCCACACACATTCCTTCTTTTGGAATTGTCTGCCTTGCAAGACTCTAATGGACTGAGCCTTGCTCAAGATCCAGCTATCAAGGAGCTGTGGCATTTATCATAAAATTGTTCATGCAATTTTCACATTATTTATTTTTGCACAATTTTTCCCCATTTATACCCTGTAAAATTTTTCTAATTGATTTCCATCTATACATTCTGTCTTTAAAATAAAATCTCAGTTATTAGTGACACCCAAAGCTTTCAGATCTCTTGAGATCTTGAGCAGAGATGTCTTTCTCATGGGACTTCAATAGCCAAGGACATGGCAAACTCTTTTAGTTACTTAAACAAAAATAATTTCCACCTGAGTCTATCTAGTCCATCCCTACATCAGTTGGAAAGGATAATTGTGAAATTACTTTTTTTTTCTTGAGATACTGGGGATTGAACTCTGGAATATTCCACCTCTGACCTATACCTCCAGCCCTATTTTTTATTCTTTATTTTGAAACAGGGTCTCACTAAGTTGGTGAGGCTGGCCGTGAACCCAGATCCTCCGGTCTCAGTCTCCCAATTACTGGGATTACAAGTGTGCATCACCACCCTCGGCCTCATTTTTCTTGTAAATAGGGTTGTATATCTGACCTGATTTTTGGCTAGTTGAGCCCAAAGTATAGTGTGTTGGGAGCTTCTAAACAGTTTGATTAATGGAAAGGTGAAAGAGGGGAGAGACAAGCCTGACCTTTTCTACCATGGGACTTTAATTTTTGACATATTATAGATTGAAAATTGTTCTAATTACTAAGGGGAAAAGGCATAAAGTAATAGAGAAGCTGATCCTAAAAAAAAAAATATCAACATTAAGGAACTGTAGTAATCCCTGTAGTCCACTATCATTAGACTTCTTGTCATGTAATAGAAATAATAAGTAAAGTTTTATTTTTCAAAAGGCTTTAGTCGATTTTTTTTACAGCTGATTACTCTATGGTTTCAGTCCAAATCACTCAAACTATTGAGGCCTTAAAATTATCATTTACCATGATACTACCTAAGATTTGTATTAAAATAGAAGTAAATATGTATAGCTATTCACGGTAATTTGGGATATCAGTTTAGATATTCTAATAATACAATACATACCTTAAACATGCAAAGATCATCATTAAATGGTATTGGGGTTTAGAATGCCAAACTTCAATATATGGCACTTTGGAATACTGGGTATTTTAACTTGAAGAAAATTGAGAAAATCATAGAAGCAGAAAGACCACTCTCTGACCTCCTTCTATCTCCCTTCTGACTCCCCTGAACATCCTTCCACGACAATGGTCCTCCTCCATACCCAGAAGGAAGACTTGTCACAGAAAAGCCAATTAAATATCTGAAAAAATGGTCTTTTCTAAATTCCCTCTAGTTTATTACTGTTAGGTCATACTCATTGTCAAATCACACTCTAGCACACCTGTGTATTCTTCACCAACCCTCAGCAGAAAAATACACAGTTTTCCTATGGTCTTTATTTCTGAAGTCTCCCATGTCACATAAAATCTTAATTAAAAACAATTGTTGGCTTCTCTCCTGTCAATTTGTCTGTTATCATGGAATATTAATCCTCCGTCTTGTGATGGGTGATGACATATCTTACATATCTTACAATTTTCCATTAAAAGATACACTGAAGATTCAAATAAGTATGTTATTCAAATAAATGTTACATTATTTATCATAATAGGGTTTATGTCTATATATTATCAGGTTAGTAATCTTACTTAAAACAATCTTAAAAATATCTTTTTCTGCTATTTACTTTTATACCTGTTGTAAAATTCTATGGCTCTGTTTATATACACATGGTTTATATACACATGTACTTCAGGACATTTTGACAACTTGTAAAAATAAACCATAATATTCTCTTTAGTAATTTTGTGACACCAAATATGATTATATTATTTATCCTAATGTTAGTTAATTCATTTCCCAATTGGTGTTGATTCTTTCAGCAACCTCTCAAGATATATAAAAGAATAATACCACTGTATACAACTTTATTAAACCATATGATTAACTTTAGTTTTATTTGTAAAAACTGTGTAGAGAATTCCACTGCATTCCACACAAATCAAAGGAGATACTGGGAAAACAAAACAAAACAAAAACCTTCTTTATTTAGACCTTGAGAAAACATGAAAGTATTTAAGACTTTAACAGATGACAGGAAGATCATTGCCAAAATATTGCTTCTTTATATCAATATAGGAAGATTCCTTAGACATTAGAGGATATTTATTTTTAAGATGGCTTGGAATTACAATGTTTGTAGTGTCAAAAACACTCAGTCTTATATAATGAATACTGTGGGGAAATGCTGGAGAATGGACTCCCCAAGTAACTTGACTGTCTTTTGTACTCTAATGGGATTTCATACAACCTTCAAATGCTACAAATCTTGTATGCTGTGCAGTTCATTTGGTAGATGCTCCAAATTTCTGCTCAAATAACTTTCTTAATAGAAAAGAAGAGAGATAATACTGGACTGGAAAGCTATCATCATTCTACTAGATAAGATCAAAAGACAATATTAACAAATGCATTTATATTAAAATTAGTATCATTTTAATACAAATTTTGAAAACATTACTACTGGCTGTCATTTTGTTTTTCACTTCTAATTATTCATTAGATATAAGCCTTAATTTTTCATCCTCAAAACAGGAGTCAATTTATTGCTAAAATCCCAGATAGATAAGTTGTAAGTGCTTCATTGTAATGCATAATTTGAAATATTTATCATTGGAAAACAACAAAGAGAATAAAAATAATAAAATATATATCATTGTAGTAAAAATGTACATTTCAGATAGGTAGGAAATAATGATGATTTGATACATTGAGTAAATTGCCTAAGCTAATATAATAAGGATGAAGCTTTAAGTGGGCATAGTGGCACAGTCTTGAAATCCCAGTACTTGGGAGGCTGGCACTGGAGGACCATGGGTTGAAGGTCCACACAAGGTAACTTAGATCTTGTTTCAAAAAAAACAAAATAGATTTGGGAGTGTAGCTTAGAGGTAAGACACCGTGGGATTCAACCTCTAGAATTAAAAAATGAACAGAACCATGTTTCTTATTCTATGATTCTCTATGTACTTGGTTACTCAATAATATTTCCTGTATCTCAAAAAGTTAGAACGGGAGTTATGTACCACTGGGCATGAAGCTCAGTGGTACATAACTTCCCTAACATGTATAAGGTCCTGAGTTTGATGCCGAGGACCACAGAACAAAACAAAACAAAACAAAAACTATTGGGAATCAGGGAAAGCATATAGAAATTATTTTTGAACCAATAAAACATCATCATGCTTTATATCCATGACTTACCACTTTCACCATGATCAGATTTTCACAGAAACTCATTAATCAGGAAGGATTGTGGTTGAAATCATGAGCATATCAATGCATATACATATTTTATATTGCTTTCTAATTAATGCATTATTAAAATACATTAATATTGTTAATATTTTATTTTAGTTAGAGCGAAAAGAAAAATGGAGGAAATGCGTATCCATACATAAAGTTCCATGAATGAGTGGAACAACGATGAGATTAAAAAAAAAAAAAGAAACACTCAGTACAATTGTTGCAAAGCTAAGAATTAATAGCTAATATTATTTTTAAGCATATAGAAAAAAGAGAGAAAAAGTAATTGATAAAAAACATAGAAACTCTAAAAAGTAACATCTAAACTCAGATTTGGAATTTATTTTAGTTTTCTATTGCAGCTATAACAAATTACTAGACATTTAGTGGCTTAAAACAACATAAATTTATTATCTTAGTTGGAAAATAGAAGTCTAAAATCATCATGGGCTAATGTCATTGTTTCTATAGGGAAGGTTCATCCTGGTGTCTCTAGAGACCAACATCTTTTTTTTTTACTCTACTAGCTTCTAAAGGTTGCCTTGAGCCTTAAGTCATTACATTTCCCTCTGCTCTGAAGCCAGGACTTTTTATCTTCAAATCTCTCTATGCTTCCATAATTATATGGTGTCGGGGGCCTAGTTCGGCCGGCTAGACCTCGCCTCTAGATGGCGCCTGGTAAAGTGCCAGAAGCAGCTACAGGTGAATAACATCCCAGGGCTGTGCCACGCCAGAGCGCATGCACCACCACGCCCAACTCATGGCCGGCCCAGGTGAGAGCTGTATGAGACGCCTCGTGGCTTAGGCCCTGCGCAGCTTTAAAAGCCTCCACCTCTCGCTTAGAGAGAGAGCTGCTGGGGAAAGGCTGGTTGGGAAGTTGCTGGGCTGGGAGAAGTTCTGGGAGGAAGTGGTTGGGAAGAAGAAGCGGTTGGGAAGAGGTTGGCTGGGTTGCTGGGGAAGTCCTGGGAAGAAAGATTGTGGGTTGCTAGTGGAAGTCGGGTTGCTAGAGAGAGGGGTTATTGGAAGTCTGTAGGAAAAGCACTATTTGGAAAGACGACCTCTGTACTGTGTTTGTTATTGCTTGAGCAATGCT
>PVLC010017325.1:0-33943 GCA_004027655.1 Graphiurus murinus
CTTTGAGCTGTGTCATTAGGTTATTTAATTGGTGGTTTTCTGTTCTTCTTATGTGGGCACTCAGTGCTATAAATTTCCCTCTTAGTACTGCCTTCAGGGTGTCCCAGAGGTTTTGATATGTTGTATCTCTGTTTTCATTGGTTTCTAGGAATTTCTTAATTTCTCCCCTTACTTCTTCTATGACCCACTCTTCATTCAGTAGTGTGGTGTTCAGTCTCCATGTGCTTACTCGGTTACTTTGGGTCTTCCTGGAGTTTATTTCTAGTTTCACTCCATTGTGGTCTGAGAAGATGCAGGGAATTATGTTGCATTTTTTTGAATTTGCTGGTGCTCGCTTTGTGGCCGAGAATGTGGTCTATTTTGGAGAAAGTTCCATGAGCAGCTGAGAAGAATGTGAATTCAGTTGTAGTTGGGTGGAAGAGTCTATATGTGTCTAATAGGTCCATTTGGTTTATGGTGTCCTTTAGGTCTGAGGTGTCTCTGCTGACCTTTTGTTTTGGGGAGTGATCTAGAAATGTAAGAGGAGTATTGAAGTGTCCTAGTATTAGTGTATTGGGATCTATGTGTGTCTTTATATCATTTAGAGTTTGTTTTATGAAAGTGGCTGCACCTATGTTTGGAGCATAGATACTGATAATTGTTATTTCTTCCTGCTGGATTGTTCCTTTTACTAGTAAAAAATGACCTGCTTTGTCTCTTCTGGTAAGCTTGAGCTTGAAGTCTAGTTTATCTGATATCATAGTTGCTACTCCTGCTTGTCTCCGAGTTCTATTGGCGTGGATTACCTTACTCCAGCCCTTCACCTTTAGTTTGTGGGAATCTTTGCTTGTAAGGTGTGTATCTTGCAGGCAGCATATAGATGGATTCTGGGTTTTGATCCATTTTGCCACCCTGTGCCTTTTTATTGGGGAATTGAGACCATTTATATTCAGTGTGATTATTGAGAGGTGATTTTAATACCTAACATTTTGAGTTTTGATTTCTGTTTGCAGTAGTGTTTGTTCTTCTTTGCATAGCTGTTTGCTTCCTGGAAGTTATTGTTTCTCTGGTTCTGATGTTTACTGGTTAGTTCTTCTTTGTAGTTAATCTCTTTAAGCAGTTTCTCTAGTGTTGGTTTCGAAGACAAAAATTCCTTCAGTTTCTGTTTGTCATGGAAGGTTTTTATATCCCCGTCAATTTTAAGAGAGAGTTTCGCTGGGTATGAGAATCTTGGCTGCAAGTTATTTTCTTTCAGAGTTTGGAATATGTTACTCCATCCTCTCCTGGCTTTCATGACTTGATTCGGGAGGTCTGGTGTGATTCTAATTGGTTTGCCTCTAAATGTCACTTGGCCTTTTACTTTCATTGCCTTTAAGATTCTCTCCTTTGCCTCTACATTGGTCAATTTGATTACTATGTGGCATGGAGAACCTCTTCTTTGGTCTTGTCTTGAGGGAGTTCTGTATGTTTCCTGAACCTGTGTGTTGACTTCTCTTTCTATGTTTGGAAAATTATCTGTTATTATTTCTTTGAAGAGATTGTTTATTCCATAAGTTTCAACTTCTAATCCCTCTTCTATACCTATTATTCTTAGGTTAGCTCTTTTAAAATTGGCCCAGATCTCTTCCATGTCCAATTCATATTGTCGTACTTTTTTTTCTAAGTTATAGACTATAGATTCATTTTTGGAGTGGTCATCCTCTAGGAGTGATATTCTATTTTCCATGTGATCTAATCTGTTGTTTATAGTTTGTATTGAGGCCTTCATTTTGATTATTTCATCTTTCACTTCCTTCAATGCTTCTCTTTGGTTTCTTTTCAGGTCGTCAAATTCTTTGTTTATTTGTTCCTTTATTTCCTCCTTTAATTCTTTCCAGTTTTCCCTGCTTTCTTTCTGAAAATTCTGTATTGTTTCTAGTATTAGAGATCTGAATTGTTCTTCTGGTAATCTCTGTCATTCTGGGTTGGTGAGGTCTGTTATTGAGGGGTTGTGGTAGCTCATTGTTTCTTTGTTATTTTTCCTTCCCATGGTTCCCTTGCTCTTGAGTTTATATCTGTCGGGAGAATCTGGTAATGAATATAGAGTTTTGAGTGTGGAAGTATGAGATGGCCTTGGTATGAGACAGGAAAAAGAGGAGAAGAAAAGAGAGAAGGTAAAGTGTTAAGGAGAGAAATATAGATGGGGGGGGAGCTTGTAGAAGGGATAAGGAGGGGATTCAACAACCTAAGCAAGTAATTACAAAGCAAGTAATCATCCAAACAAACATAAAAGAATCAAGGTAATACAAATAAGAACAGAGTAAAAACAGATACAACTTAATACTAAAAAAAAAAACATAAACAAAAACAAACAAACAAATAAAAAAGAAAAAAAAGACCAAAAAAGACCCCAAAGTCTAAAAACAGCAACCGGACACTAAAACGGACACTGCTAGTTCATAAGTATCAAGCTTAAATTTTCGGGTGTGTCTCTGGGATTTTAAGTTTCTCTGTCAATGCAGGCAGGGGGTTTTGTTGGTGTTAGCTTATGTCTCTGGGCTCTCCACAGGGCCTGGTTGCGTCTCTCTCCCTGCCTTTGCTGTTGGCAGGTGTGCAGTCTAAATGCCGGATCTTTCCAGGAGCCCTACGTGCACTGGGTTCTTCCACCCTTATGTTCCTAAGCTCTAGAAGGGTGGGTGTTTAAGTCTATCCCTCGTATAGTGTTCCCTGAACCTTGGAGGTGCAGACTTATGTATCCGTGCTGCTCGGCCTGTTCCTCCTCCGGTCCCCTGGGGGGCGCCAGAGGTCACTGACCGTCTGGGTGGTTGACAGGAAGTTGGCTGGGCAGGGCTGGTAGCAAGATGGCCGCCGGTTCGTGGTGCGAGCAGTCTCCCCTCTTCCTCTTGGGCTTTTTTCAGCACCTCTCGTTGCCCTAATCATGTTTCATCCCCTCTGTTCACTTTCCTTCTGTCAGGGAACTGTGACCACGGCAGCCCTACTTCAAGCTCTGTTGTGTAGTCACTTTTCCCTCTTTGCAGCGGTGCGCAACAGGGGCGCAGACCCGCAGAGGGGTGCAGACCCGCAGAGGCACAGGCCCGCAGAGGGGCAGACCCGCAGAGGAGCAGGCCTGCAGAGGGGCGCAGGCCCGCAGGGGCGCACAGACCCGCAGGGGGGCGCAGACCCGCAGAGGGGCAGACCCGCAGAGGCACAGGCCCGCAGAGGGGCAGACCCGCAGAGGAGCAGGCCTGCAGAGGGGCGCAGGCCCGCAGGGGCGCACAGACCCGCAGGGGGGCGCAGACCCGCAGAGGGGCAGACCCGCAGGGGCACAGACCCGCAGGGGTTTACGCTGTTTGTCCCGTCTCACGCGGTCCAGTCATTGTGGCTGTTTCAGGGGTCTCTGCTTGCGTAGAGTGTAGTGTCCTGGGGGTGCTCGCTCCACGCCTGCCTGGTCCCTGTGTGGAATTTGCAGCTTATGGCTTCTGGTTGATCACCACAGCTCCAAGTCCTGGCTCCACAACCATCCTTCTTCAGCACCGTGGCGCCGGGCGCCCTGCGTGGCGGCAGGCTTCCTTGGTCGACCTGCTCCGCTTCTGGGCTTTTTTAAAGTTGAGGTTCGAATATCGCTTTTTTTGTTGTTATTTCCTTTGGTTAAAAGGCTCTTTTTATGGTAAATTTTGTTGGAAATCACAGTGCCTGGGAAAGGTTGTTTCACTCAGGTGCCATCTTGGATCTCCCTATCTTTTCAAGATATTTACTTTTCAAAAGAAATTCTTTTGGAATCTTTGAATATCGAACGTAGTGCATGCATTTCCTATTTAGTATGTACATAAACAGACTTGGAACATATCTTCTTTATTGAAGGAACATCTTAGTAATGCAGATGAAGACATGCACCCCATCCCCTGAGGGAAGGCTGCAGCATGACATCTATGTGACCAGATGAAAGCTATTCCTGCTAATGACCCTTAGTGCGAGAGCTGCTCTTGATGGAGGAAGTGAGCAAAACTGTCTAAAGTTAGCCCTCTGGGAACCAAGACATTGAAATCTTGACTCTCCTTTTTAGGTTATTGGTATTAGAAACTTCCTTAATGGTTAGTATAGTTCCACTGGAATGATTTACAATAGTCAAGGAAGCCTTCACTCTTGGGGAAAGGTATCTGGGCTTGTAAGCTGGCCTGGAGGCAGGACCAATGTTCTGGGTGGAAGGGCTGATTGCAGCTGAGCAGAGGCTGGGCATGGACGTCCTTGCTGTGCCAGCTCCCTGAGATGTTCCATGTGTTAAGTATAAAAGCTGTGCATGGGAGTGTGTGCCAGAACTGAGCTGGCAGCCCAAGTCTGGGCTACACGTGAGTAGCATCATACTGAGGGGATGATATCATGCTCTCTAAAAGTACCTCAGCAGCCTCTTGGCATCTACCCCGCTACTCATGATTAAAGAACATTATTAGTATTAGGAAGTCTAGTGTAATGTTATCACAGTTGGGCTTAATGGTACAGGGAGAAACCTCTGGAATATCCCCTCTTTACATTGAAAAACTGCTACTAGATCTGCAGTGATAGATTTGCAACCATGGAACGGACGATAAAAGATTGCAAGACCTTTCATTCTTAGCAGCGACATGTCACAATAAGAGAAGTAAAGTCTTTTCCATGAGAGTTTAGAAGCATGGCTATCTCTTTGAACTAAGTAGGTACCCAGAGGGTTATAAATAATTTTTAATTTGATGGAGAGGAGAAAACTTCTACATACAAATACCAGACTTCCTAGTAATTTGGCTCAAGATAATGTCAGTGTGAAAAATAAAACAGGGTTAAAGATGTAGCTCAGTGGTAGAATGCTTGCCTAGAATGCACAAGAACCCAAGTTTAGTTACTAGTACTACAAAACAAATAAATAGGGAGGGAGGGAGGGAGATAGGTAAATAGGTAGATAGGTAGGTAGGTAGATAGATAGATACATAGATACATAGATAGATACATAGGTAGGTAGATGGATGGTAGACTCCTTTGTACCTCAAGCTGTTGACATAAATTAGTAACCTAAGAATGAAGAATTGTGTCAATGACCAATTTATGGGGTGGTCGGGAAAAGCCAAATGACCCTCACAAAGAGCAGAACCCAAAAAGGCTGGGCCTCATGGAGCCTGTAAAGGCTCTTCACAAAGAATTAGGAAATTAATGAATTATTTCAAAGCTTTGTCAAAAGGAAAGTGTCCCCTACATTTATAAGGATTAAAGTTTTATGCATCTCTCTTCTTGTTCCTGAAACCACTTACTGTGTTCAGCCCTTTGCTGCACGTTTCACAGTATATTATGATTAAATCAGAGTCTAATTATGCTCCCCAAACACCTTTGTTGTACTAACAGCCCCTAATGAGACTATGAGTTGAATATATTAAATATAAAACCATTATGTTGAGAATGGAACAAAAAGATCGTTAGTTATTATGCTAATGCAATGATCTTTTAAACTTGAACTGATTAGGGGACCAACCTTCATTACAGAACAAGGACTGGGCCTTGATTTAAAGTCTTCCTCTGCCATGCCCCAAGATAACTGGAGCAAACTTTACAGGATTACTGGGCAAAGATAATGGAGGCAAAAAATCTAGAGGGTTCCTGTGCTAGGAATAGTTCCTATATATGAATTTAAATATTGGATTTAGAGCCGAGCGTGGTGGCACAAACTTGTAATCCCAGCATTTGGTAGGCTAAGACTGGAGGATTCGGGTTCAAGGCCAGCCTCAGCTACCTAGTGAGGCCCTCCACAACTTAGTGAGAGCCTGCTTCAAAATAAAGAATTACAAAAAATAGGGCTGGGGATGTAGCTCAGAGGTAGAATGCCCCTGAGTTCAATTCCCAATACTGCAAAAAATAAATAAATAAATAAATCAAAATAAAGAATAAAAAATAGGACTGGGGGTGTAGCTTAGAGGTAGAATGCCCCTGAGTTCAATCCCCAGTACCACAAAAAAAAAAAAATCTTGGATTTAAAATTACAAGGGTTTCACTGCTTATAGAGGGTGAGGGTCTCAGCCAAATTACTTGGCAACAGAGTGGCTGTATGATAACTCGGTGGGTTTATTTTGTGACTTTATTTGGTCTCTTAGGAGAATGCTGAGACTCCAGCTGTGTGTAGATACCTTAGTTCAATTCTGAAATAAAATTTGAATTAATTTTTTTCAATCCAATTATAGAAGGCAACACAAATTTAGACCATTCCAGTTTTGTCTGATTCTGATGTGTGTTGTAGAACATCTTACTCAGCAAATAAACCACACATAGGTAAAAAGAAGCACTTTAAGTGCATGTATTCTATCTCATGTTATGTTTCATAATCCTTATTGATTTATTTTACTCAGTAAAGCATTTTACTGTACACAGAAGCAAGCTTGGAAGCTTTCTACAAATTGAATATTATGTTTCACTTATTACCTGTTCCAGGAGTTTTGAGCTATAATAATTTTTCTTTTGACCACCCTATTAATTGGTGAGGAAATATATGATCTTATAAATATATTTCCCTTTATATTTTACTCCAAACTAACATAAAACTTTAAAATATGAAAAGTTACATCACCTCTTCTCTAAAGTAAATGTTAGGCTCACTGTTCTTACTACCATGGCCTCAGCTTGGTACTTTGTGACCTAGTCATTCATGCTCTCTATCATGAAAGTCTCTTACCTTCCTTAATTAATAACTGTTAAAGCCCTTTAGGTGTCACGGGTACTATGGAAACATCGTATTCTAAGGCAGAAGCGCTACCCCAAGCAACGTGTCATCACATTTGCATTCAACAGCTGTCAAATATACAATGTGCATTTCTAGCACTACATTAATAATGAGTGATGATAGTAAAGTTGGAAGATCAATGATAAATTAATTAAAATGAATAAAATCACAATAACTGAGAAAAGACAGCAAGATAAAGACACAGTGCCAGAAAACAAGAGGACAAGCTAAGGAAAAACAAAATGGGAGGGAAAAAAAACCCTAAAGCAAAAAAATGCTAATTTTATAAGGTAAGTAATTAAAAGTTGATCCAAAAGAAAGTAGCTAATCTCTCAAAACAAAAAACAACAAGAAATTCCAAACACAGACCAGGGAGAACAATATTTCTGAAAAATGGAAGTATTTTAATATACACAAAGAAAATTTGAATTTTATTTAAAGTAAAATACAAAAGTTTAAAAGTTACCCTATACATACATGAAGACGCATTTAAATTAAAATCCGGTGATAGTTACCCTTCATAATAGACTCATCATTAGCCATCAGTCACTGGACACTGGCCTGTGCTAAGGTTCTCTATTCTGTCTTTTTCCCCCTCATAGTTTTATAATAAATGCTTACTGTGCAAGATGAAGTTCACTGGTTATTAAATGCCAAACACCAGTACCCTCAGGACTCATTTGCTCTTTGGAATAGATTCCCAATATTTCAAAAGGAAATATAAAGACAAAATAATTTTGTGTATTTTTCCTGGGAGTGAAAAAGATTATAAAGATGGGAATTATTACTAAAGTTATCAAGAAAGAACCTCTTCATTTGTCTCCAGAGACCATTTAAGCTGGGTTAACCTCCTCAATTTAAAGGGTGGGACAGGCTTACCAAAGTAAGAGTATAATTTATTTAAGACATCAGTTTCCTAAGACTAAATACAGTACCCACCAATCCTTCCTTTCTCGCTCTAAGTACTTAGTGACACTTTTAATTTGGTGGTTTTATTATTTCTCAGGCAGTGTGTGAGTGGAGGTGAGGGTATAATATAACAAAGATAAAATATTCTTTAATGATCCCTAACTTGAAAGAGAGGCATAACCACACGGTCATGAGTTAGACAGACCCTGAAGCAATCCAAGCAATTACAAATAACGAAGCTTCTATTTGTGGAGTGCTAACGTCTTTAAAGAACTTACTGAATATTTGGAAGTCACAGGAAAGAGGACAAAATGGAAAAGTTCTCCTGTATATTGTTTAAATGGTTTTGTTGGTGGACAAAACCATTTTTTAAGGACACAATTTAGGATGTTTTGTAATATTTACATTTTGTTAAAACTGTAACATACTTGCATGTACACAGCTAAACACGCATGTACCTTGAATGTGAACTTACCAATGATTTTGTTATCTCAAGACTTTCAAGACTTGGAGATTACAGAATTAGAAGTACAATCAAATTCAGGCAGCCAAAGATATGCAACAAAAGTTACATGTCAGGTTCTGAAGAAGGCTGGACCAGCTCACCAAATTGACACTAGTGCTCAAAAGCTACTAGACAGATAGTTAGATTGTAGAGAACACAGTTGCCAATGACTGAGACAAGTCACTGCATTGAGACCCAGAAGCTATGAGAATGTGGAAGGTCAGGATGAGTAGTAGTGAGCTAGAACCAGATCAAAGCAGATACTTCTGTACTTCCTTTAGGACAAAAACCAGTTCCATACAAGTAAGGTGGATCACACCTATAATCCCAGTACTTGGGAGGCTGAGACAGGAGGATCACAGGTTCAAGGATAGCCTCAGCAACTTAGCAAGACACTGTTTCAAAATTTAAAAAAGGGCCGGGGGTGTGGCTTGGGGGTAGAATGCCCCCAGGTTCAACCCCCAATACCACAAAAACAATCAGAAGCAAACAAACAAAAACAAAACACACACACATTTCAGTTCCACAATGTGATGGTCCAGGACTTAAAAACCCAAGAGTAATTCACATCTGAAAAATGCTAACCAGATTCATCTGATTAGAGGTGACAGTCAAAGCCTGGTAAACATACACTCTCTGTTCCTGGAATTCTTCTGCAAATCCGGTAGGAGGTTATGCCTGAAAACTGTTATGAGAGACCTATTTTAAAGTTTGAGGTAGATAATGGATTTACATTAAGCTGCTTGAAATGTTTATATTTTTCACAAGCTTCTAATGCATTTTTGCTTATTTGCATATTTGTTTAAAGACACTCTAAGTGACCATTTCTGAATGTTAATTGCTTTTCACAAAAGTTCTCAGGCATAACCTCTTACAGTACCACCACGCAAAATGAGATACAAAATCAGCTTCTATGAATTTTCATGAATACTCAGAGGGTTTTCTAACAAAACAAGTCTTTCCCACAGGCAATTAAACACCTTTGGGGATGACATTTCTGCATGATTCTGAACAGTTCATATCTACTTCTCTTTTTTGTTTAATTCAAAAAATAAGAACTATTCTCCCCAAAGCATAAGGAGGCTTAAAACAAAATTGAGGTGAAATATTAGGACATTTAGGTCACAACAATGCTGATTGATTGAAGCTGACGCACATGTCCTGATCGTCCCATAAAAAGAAAAAGAGAAAAGTGGGGCAGGTTTTAGGAGCATAAAAAGGCAAACAAAACTCAATTATTGGTCAATTATTGACCCATAATTATAGTTTCCATATGTTATAAAAATAATCATTGACAAAACCTCTGAAAAGAAATTCAGTTTTACCGGAAAAAAAATTGAAATAGTGACGTATTGGTTAGGTACTTAAAAGTGCAGATTGCTCCATCTTTACCTCTCTCTTTCTACATCTATTCATTAAGAACCACTTTTAACCACATACTAAGTCGGCCATGGGTACTACTGCAATGATTCTCGGTGGTAAAGAGTAGAGCATCCTTTTAGAGATTGTACTGGTTATGGACTATCTGTAACATATAGTCCAATTTTCAAAATCACCAAAAACAAATTTACTTCTTCACCTTTTAAGAATCAGAAGCTGAGAGTGAATTTCTCACTCTGTAATAAAGTCATCCTAAATGAATGTTTGCCATACACCAGAAATTTTCTGGAGGTTGTGCTCATGAAGTTGGTTGCTAACTTAAGAGCTGATTAGGAAATTCTAGAAATAAAAGTGTAGTTACTACATAAATTCAAAGAGAATGAAATTATTATATTACTTGATAAATACCAAGCCCAGCAAAATAATTTCTCATTCACGCTTAAGAAATCAGAAAGAGGACTTCTTAAAATAAAAAAACTCTCTGTAATACATAAAAAATTATTTAACTATTGCCCTAAAAATAAAGAGATGTCTACCTCTCTATAATATTTATCTAAAATATAAAATGTTTACATACTTTCTGGTCTTTTGTGTCAATAAACTATAAGTAATCATGGACTCTGAAGTAAGAAATAAAACAAAATTAAATTAGAGCTAGGAGAGAAAAATAAAAATACATAGAAACCATCTAAGAAAGAACAATAAAGTATAGAATAACTAAAATAATCATGAGAATATGCAACAAACAGAATTAATACTGCAAAAAAAAATCAATCACCAACAACCTAGTAAATTCTCTAAGAAATCGAGCATGGTGGCACACGCTTGTAATCCCAGCATTTGGGAGGCTGAGACCAGAGGATCCAGGTTTGTGGCCAGCCTCAGCTACCTAATGAGGCACTCCACAACTTAGTGAGAATCTGTTTCAAAATAAAGAATAAAAAGTAGGGCTGGGAGTGTAGCTCAGAGGTAGAATGCCCCTGAGTTCAATCCCCAGTACCACAAAAAAAAAAAAAAAAAAAAAAAAAAACTTCTCTAAGAAAATGATAGATTTGATATATCAATAATCACCAATAATCACTACAACTGAGAAAGAAACCAGAAAAAATAAAGATCTACTAAAGAGAAAAATAATAAAATAATAGTAGCTGGACATAGTGGTACATGCCTGTAATCTCAGTACTTGGGAGGCTAAGACAGGAGGATCACAGGTTGGAGGCCAGGGTAGGGTTACATGAGGACCCAGGCTCCTTCCATCTAATTGCTCTGCCACCTCTCAATCCTCATGCACATGATGAGAGCTGACAGGGATGATCCTCCCTGTATTCTAGGCCATGGAAACTGGGAAGCAGAGGGTGTGAAAATCAAAAAATGTCCTTATATAAAATTGATCTGGAAATAACACACATCACTTTGTTCATATCCAGTGAGCACAACTTAGATTGTCTCAACTAGTTAGAGGAAAATAAGAACTAGAGTCTCTTGTTGAGCAGACATGTGACCAACTAAACCTGAGACTGTGTTTTTGTGGATGAAAGAGGGCCTATTTTTTAACAAAGGAAAAGAAGAGGATTGAAAATGCTGGGGCTCAGCTAACTGCTCCCATTGCCACGTATGATTACAGAATTAAAAACAGAAACTCAAAGTAGAAGCTTGAAAGAGAAAGAAAGGTGAATCCTGTAACTCCATAGATATACTAATTCATATTTGCAGTTCTAAATCATATTAGGGGGTCAAGAAAAGGCCATGAAAAGGAAAATATGCTGAATTTTTTGTTTTATGTAGGATTTAAAAATTCTTATTCTTCAATCTATTTGATTAGACAAAATTTAGTTTCAATATTTTTTTGAAAATTAACTATAACATTTTATCTTTCAATCACTAGTAAAAGGAAAAGAGGGAAAAATCCAGTAACAAATATTTAAAATAGAAAGGAAAGATAACAGAAATAATATCATCCAAAAGAGTCCAGACAAAAATAAAATAACTGAACTTGCCATGTTTTAAGACAAAATCTAACAATAGTCAACCTTAGAAGTCACACCTACTATAAAGCCACCAAAATGCTAAAACCAAAAAGTAACAAAAATTTACTAGGCAAAATCAAACCAAAGGAAAGAAAATATTAATATTGTCAAACAAAATAAAACTGAATGTTTAAATAAAAAGAGTCATTTGTATTGACAAGTGATTTAACTCAAATCAAAACTACCCTGAGATTTCACCTAACTTCAGTCAGAATGGCAATCATAAAAAACATGAACAACAACACCTGCTGGCGAGGGTGTGGAGAAGTGGGAACCCTGATACATTGTTGGTGGGATTGCAAACTAGTGCAACCACTGTGGAAAACAGTATGGAGGATCCTCAGACGAATGGGAGTGAACCTACCATATGACCCAGCAATACCACTACTGGGTATATACCCACCAGAATGGAAATCAAAATGATAATAAAACAGTGACAAACTTCTAGGCTGGACATGGAAGGCAATGCTGATAGAAAAATGATTTTTTTAATAAGACTCTAAAACAGTTTTTTGCAAAAGAAAGATTGATCAAAGTCCCATATAGGTATGTATACTACACTTTGATACGGCTATTTATTAGATAAAGTAAACTTTAGTCTACAAAGAACATTTACCAAAAAAATTATCATGTAATAGTTCAGAAAGATAATCTCAACAAATGCCAGAAAGCAGCATATTATACAATTCACATTCTCTGACTACAAATTAAAATGGGCAATTAACAACAAAAAAAGATTTAAACAAAAAACACCCAAATTGCTAAGAATTTTTTAAAGCACCTTATGAAATAACTCTAGAATAAACAAAAATCAAAATTGCAATTATTCAGTAATTTGTAAATTAAATGTTCTGGTTATTAAATAAAAACAGAAATAAATGAACTCACAATTCAAATCAAAATGAGCAGAAAAGTCTTACACAAGCAGGATGAGTAAAATGTTTCGTTCCATTCAAGCATTATTCAACAAATATTTTGGCAAAGGCCTATTACATTCTAGATTGTTGCCAGCACTGAATATATAGGGAACTTCCATTTTAGCAAGCAAAATAAATAACACACAATCAAGTGATTATATGACAATGTTATATAAAGATCAACACTGTAAAGAAAAATATAGTAGGATAAGGGGTTAGAGATCAAAATAGGGTAGGATGGAGTTGCTGTTTTAGATAAAAAAAAAATAGTAGTAAAAGATTTATCTGAAGAGGTGACATTAAAATAAAGTGAACAAGACAAGTAATTATCTGGTGGAAGAGTTTGGTTAAAAAATGCAGATATTGATAAATCAGAATGACAACTGATCCTTAGGAAAAGTTGTAGACACACCTTTTAATATTACCAAGAAATTAAAAAAGAGCATGCACACACAAGTACAACCACAACAGACTATAATGGCAAACATAGAAGAGACTTTTTAAAAATAAATGTGTATATAATATAGCAGATCATTAACTTTTGCTCTGGTTATAGTGTGAGATAGCTGTGAATCTCCAAAATGATAAATAGATAAATATTAGCTCAGCTTTCCTCCAAATCACACCTCAGTTAAAAAAAAGAAAGAAAGAAAAAATCACATGATTCCCAGCACATCCTCACTCAGTAATTTAGCTGTCCTTTCAAACTGTGCTAAGGTTTTCTTTCACTTAATAGCCATTTTGCTCAAAGAAACCTATTTCATCACTTACAGAGTTACCATTGACAAGCAGAGAACAGCAAAGCCACAATGAGATAAAAGTGCTGGACTCAGATCCAGGCTTGCTCAGTCCAAATTCTTATCTCAGCAAAATTTCAGATTTCAAGTTCCTTATGTCATTGCTATTAGGGGATAACTGTGAAGAACTGAAACCAAAATACATTAGAGCCACTAAATAATTATATAGCATGGGTGTGTATCAAAAGCACAGATGACATGTTTTTTAAAAATACACATTTTAAACATTGAATCAAGAAATAGTAAACTTAGGAAATGGGGTTTTAAATTATACTTTTCTGTAGCCTGGGAATTTCGGATAAATGTTCAAAGAAACTCCACTTTAAAGAGAATAACCAAGGAACTGCCAGATATCCACTCTGGGGCTTATTAGATGAAATAAAAATCAGACGTGTTCCCTCACCCCCACTCACCCATCTCCAGCTTATTTAAAGAGAAGGCAATTATAAAATAAGTTAATGTACTAGAGACATGACCTTAGAAGTGAGCTGTCAGCCAAAGAAGAGTTTATGGGTTCTCTCCTCTATTTCCCCACTCCCTTGCAATTGAGAAGCATTTCCAAGAGAATCGGTCACAACAATGAGTTGCATCTCAAAGGAGATTGGCATCCCCTTCCCGGTCTGGACGATTGGCATGGAATAGATGGACCTTGGTTCTGCCAAGTGCAGAATGGATCATGATAAGAAAGCTCTTGGGAGACCTTGGCAAATATTCCTTGTTGGTGACTTTGAGCAGCTGGCAAGTGCAGGACAAGAAGAGAGAGCAGCAGAGGGATGCCTTCACTTGGACCACTGCAAATGGGTGTTGTCTTCTTAGAGGCGTTCTGAAGACTCCTCTGTTAGAGAACTCAAGTGTGCTTCCAGGTGGCAAAGAAGTTCCTGCATTGCAGCCTGTGGTCTGCAAAGGCATTGATGGCAACAGTAGCTAAGCTGTAAGGCTCATCACTCTCTTCAAGTCCCCCTGCATTCTATCCGAAACCTCTGGGAGCCAAGAGCAGCAGATGGGGGGAGCACTTAAATGGGGTGGTGAAGTGGTGAATCTTGCCTTGTCTCTTGCTACTAGTATCCAGCCATATGCCCTGTCCAGAATTGGGCTGAGAGAAGTAGAGGTGGAAGAGCTTTGAATTGAATACAGAATTAAGCCAAATAATATAACAATGCCCCCTCCCAGCCCCGCAAATAGTGGTATTTCTCAGATTTCCATTATTGTAACAAAACATTTGAGATAATCAACTTATAAGGAAGAAAGATTTATTTTGGATCATAGTTTTGGTAGTTTCAGTTAGTGGGCAGTGGGTCTTGTTGCTTTTGAGGATAGTGGCAGTGTGTGGAAGAGTAAAGCCTGTTTACCTCATAGCCAGATTGCAAAAGAAAGAGGAAGAGACTGCGGTCCCACAGTCACCTCCAAGAGCATGCTTCCTAAAGACCTAAAACCTAGTACATGAATGTCCTTTTATATTATTAAAGTGCCTTTCACCAGATCCCAGACCCCGCCTCTTAGAGTTTCCACTACCTCCAATAGCTGGAGATCAGCATACTCTTCTGATCTCATGCCTGGAGGATGCTGAGAACACAAACAAACAGAGGTAAAGATGTGTTGATTACCTGGGAGATCCATCATATAGCACAGAGACAAGAGGAGGAGCCAGAGATTATGAACTTTTGAAAAAGAAATTGGCAGATCTCTCCAGCTGAGATCTTATGCACATGATCCCAGAGAATATAAATAAAAAGAGAAGGTTTGAGAGACTCCCAATTCAGGCTGGGCTGACTGATGAGGGTCATCTCCCATACAAAGGCTGTCTGTGAAGACTGAGAAAGGTGACTATTTTTCCTAATGTGCAGGTGCTAACAGAAAGAGTCAAGGAACATGAAAATATGGCCAAAATAAAGATAAATTGCAACCCTCACTAAACAGAATTTAAAATAACTGTCCTAAAAAAATGTTCAATGAGCATAAAAGGAAAATATGCATAAACACAAGGAGAATTTCAACATAAAGATAGGAAATATTAAAAGTATCAAACAGACAGTCTGGGAAGATGGCATTGGAGTAAGACACCTCTCATAAGCTCTGTGAGCTTGAATCACATATGCCATACAGGCAGCTTCTTGACAGAAGAAAAAAAGCAACAAAAAGGTGAACAAGGCAATGAAAACTGAAATACAGCTGATCAGAATCCTGAAGGCTGACCAGGGAGAGCAAAGAAGCCTGTCTGTGTGGTTGTGGTGCCATGCCGCTGAGTGGTGGCTGCCATTGAGCCAGTCCCTGGTGTGGGGTCTACTGACAAAGAAATATATAATGACCTTCTGCATTCCCAGCGACCAGAGGTGGACTGAGCAACTCCTGAGCTCCACATCCTAACCAGGCAGCATATTGAGGCACCTTCAACAGTGACTGGAATATGTGTTACAACCAGCTTAACCCCAGTGGAGCCATCTCAGCACACCTCTCCCTACAGAGCCGGAACAGCAATCAACTGCACTGCAGAGTTTGAATCAAAACTGCCACAGGAGCAGCTTCTTGACGGAAGGAAAGAGAAGCAAAGCAGCAGAAAAGTGAGTAAAGCAACAGGGGCAGTTGGTCAGAACCCAGAGAGCAGACCAGGGAGAACGGGGGAGCTGATGTGTGCACAGCATTAGCAGCCGCCATCTTGTCAGCCACCATTTTTTCTGCTGCCCACAGGAGCAGGGATCTACCCAAAAGATCTGCAGAGGTCAAATCAGGTCTGTTCTTACAAACTTGCAGGGATTTTTATTTTGTTTCTTGTTGTTGTTTTTTCTTTTCTGGGTTTTTGTTTTGTTTTGTTTCATTTTTACTGTTTTCACTTTGCATTGCTTCCATTTATCTACATTTGTTCGGAGGATTGGTTGCTTTGTTAGCTTTTGCTAAATCCTAGAAGTCAACATCTGAAACCCACCAAAGGCACCAATAGAGCAGACAGAAGAAGTACCAGAGTAATTGCAACTCAGTATAAGATACCATTCACAGAGAAAATAAAAATGAGAAACATATAAACTCAAGGAAAGTGTGCAAGAGCAGCAAAGATATAAATTTAAGAACAGGGAAATGATGGGAAGGAAAAATACCAAAGAAACAATCAGTCAACACAACCCTACAATAACAGAACTCAACAACACTGAATGGCAGAGCTTACCAGAAGAACAATTCAGATCTTCAATAATAGAAACTATACAAAACTTCCAGAAAGAATGCAAAGAGAGCTGAAAAGAAAAAAAGGAACAAATAAAGACTCTGACACCCTGAGCAGGAATCATAGAGAAGCCTTGAGGGAAGTGAAGGATGTGAAAGATGCAATAATAGAAGTGAAGGTATAAACACAAACTATAAACAGTAGATTACACCACATGGAAAACAGAGTATCACTCCTAGAATATCACTATTCCAAAAATGAATCCATTATATGTAATCTAGAAAAAATATTCAACAGTTTGAATTGGATATTGATGAGATATGGGCCAATTTTAAAATAGAATAATAGGCATAGAAGAGGGATTAGAAGTTGAAACTAATGGAATAAACAACCTTTTCAAAGAAGTAGTAACAGAGAATTTTCCAAACATAGAAAGAGAAGTAGACACACAGGTGCAGGAAACATATAGAACCCCCTCTAGGCAAGACCAAAGAAGAGGTTCACTATGCCACATAATAATCAAGCTGACTAATGTAGAGGCTAAGGAAAGAACTCTAAAGGCAAGAAAAGTAAAAGGTCAAGTGACATTTAGAGGCAAACCAATTAGAATCACTCCACACCTTTCAAACCAAGTCATGAAAGCCAGGAAGGCCTGGTGTTTCTTTCCAAACTCTGAAAGAAAATAACTTGCAGCCAAGATTCTCCTACCCAACAAAACTCTCTCTCAAAATTGAAGGGGATATAAAAACCTTCCATGACAAACAGAAACTGAAAGAATCTATCTCTTCCAAACCAGCATTAGAGAAAATACTCAAAGAGATTAATTACAAAGAAGAACTAACAAGCAAATGTCAGAACCAGAGAAACAATAATTTCCAAGAAGCAAACAACTAAGCAAAGAAGAACAAACACTACCACAAACGGAAGTCAAAACTCAAAATGTTAGGAAATAAGAATCATCTCTCAATAATCACACTGAATATAAATGGTCTCAATTCCCCAATAAAAAGGCATACAGTGGCAAAATGGATTAAAACCCAAAATTCATCTATATACTGCCTGCAAGAAACACACCTTAAAAACAAAGATTCCCACATACTCAGGGTGAAGCACTGGAATAAGGTAATCTATGCCAATGGAACTCAAAGACAAGCAAGAGTAGCAACTATGATATTGGATAAATTAGATTTCAAGCTTAAGCTTATCAAAAGAGACAAAGCAGGTCACCTATACTAGTGAAAGGAACAGTCCAGCAAGAGGAAATAACAATTATCAACATCTATGCCCCAAACATAGGTGCAACCACTTTCATAAAACAAACTCTGTGAGATATAAAGTCACACATAGATCCCAATACACTAATACTGGGAGACTTCAATACTCCTCTCACATCTCTAGACTGATCTTCTAAACAAAAGGTCAGTAGAGATGCCTCAACCTAAAGAATACCATAAACCAAATGGACCTATTAGACACATGTAGACTCTTTCACCCAACTACAGGTGAACTCACATCTTTCTCAGCTGCACAAGGAACCTTCTCCAAAATAGACCACATTCTGGGCCACAAAGCTAGCACTGGCAAATTCAAAAAATGTAACATAATTCCCTGATTCTTTTCAGACCATAATGGAGTGAAACTAGAAATCAACTCTAAGAAGACCCAAAGTAACCATGTAAATACATGGAGACTGAACACCATATTGCTGAACGAGGAATGGGTCATAGAAGAAGTAAGGGGAGAAATTAAAAAATTCCTAGAAACCAATGAAAACAGAGACACAACATATCAAAACCTCTGGGACACCTTAAAGACAGTACTAAGGAAAATTTATAGCACTGAGTGTCCATATAAGAAGAACAGAAAATCACCAAATAAATAATCTAATGACACAGCTCAAAACCCTTGAAAAACAAGAGCAGTCTAACCCAAAAGCCAGTAGAAGATAGGAAATCATGAAAATCAGAGCAGAAATTAATGAAATAGAGAATTAAAAAAAATACAGAAAATCAACAAAACCAAAAGCTGGTTTCTTGAAAAAATAAACAAGATCAGTAAACCATTGGCCAACCTAACCAAAAGAAAGAGAGAATCAACCCAAATTACCAAAATAAGAGATGAAAAAGGTGATACTACCACCAACAGTGTGGAAATACAGAGGATCATCAGAAACTATTTTGAAAAACTATACTCCGACAAAATGGAAAATCTAGACGAAATTGACAATATTTTAGGTACATACAACCTTCCTGAATTGAGTCAAGAAGACAGAAAACTTAAACTGACCAATAAAAATCAAAGAAATAGAACAAAAATAAAGAGTTTATCATCAAACAAAAGCCCAGGGTCAAATGGTTTTCCAAGTGAATTTTAGAAAACATTTATAGAAGAGCTAATCCCAATACTCCGCAAACTATTCCAGGAAATAGAAAGAAATAGGACCCTCCCAAACACTTTCTATGAAGCCAAAATCACATTAATACCAAAGCCAAATAAAGACAGCTCAAGAAAAGAAAACTATAGGCCTATATCACTGATGAACCTAGATGCAAAACTGCTAAACAAAATATTAGCAATGCACATTCAAAACTACATAAAGAAAATTATACACCATGACCAAGTCGGGTTCATCCCAGGGATGCAAGACTGGTTCAACATACGAAAAACAATCCATGTAATTCACCACATAAACAGACTCAAAGACAAAAATCACATGATCATCTCAATTGATGCTGAAAAAGCATTTGACAAGATCCAACACCCATTCATGCTAAAAGCACTACAGAGAATTGGAATAGAAGGAACATACCTCAACATCATAAAGGCAGTATACAAGAGGCCCACAGCCAACATCATAGTAAATGGACAAAAACTGCAAGAGTTCTGACTAAAAACAGAAACAAGACAAGGATGTCCATTATCACCTCTTCTGTTCAATATGGTACTTGGGACTCTATCCAGAGCAATAAGGCAAGAGAAGGAAATCAAAGGAGTAAAAATAGGGAAAGAAGAACTAAAATTATCCCTTTTTGCAGATGACATGATATTATACCTAGAGGACCCAACAAAGTCAGCCAAAAAACTTATAGAACTGATCAACAAATTCAGAAAAGTGTCTGGATACAAAAATCAATCTTAAAAAATTAGAAGCTTTCCTGTATGCCAACTATAAAACCACTGAAAAAGAAACTCCAGAAAACAATTCCACTCACAATAGCACCCCCAAAAATAAAATACTTAGGGATAAAGCTAATCAAAGAGGTAAAAGACCTCTATAAGGAAAACTACGAAAAGCTGAAAAAAGAAATCGACGAAGACCTTAGAAGATGGAAAAATCTACCATGCTCTTGGATAGGCAGAATAAATATCATCAAAATGGTCATCCTCCCAAAAGTAATCTACAGATTCAATGCAATACCCATGAAATTACCAAGGTCACTCCTCACAGACATAGAAAAATCAGTCCTTAAATTCATTTGGAACAACAAAAAGTCCAGAATAGCCAAAGTAGTTTTTTGCAACAAGAACCATGCAGGAGGTATCACAACACCTGACTTCAAACTTTACTACAAAGCCACAGTAATAAAAACAGCATGGCATTGGCACAAAAACAGACACACAGACCAATGGAGCAGAATAGAAGATTCAGAAACAGACCAACATGCTTACAGTCAACTGATTTTTGACAAAGAAGCCAAAAACATACACTGGAAAACGATAGCCTCTTTAACAAATGGTGTTGGCAAAACTGGTTAACCATATGCAGGAAAATGGAAATAAACCCCACTTTCTCACCCTGCACAAGAGTCAATTCCAGGTGGATCAGAGACCTGTAAATCAGGCCAGAGACCTTGCAGCTACTTGAAGCAGGCATAGGCCCAACACTTCAACACATAGGCACAGGTAAAAACTTTCTCAACAAGACTCCAAAAGCACAAGCAGCTAAAAGGAAGATCAATAAGTGGGATTGCATTAAACTAAAGAACTTCTGTGCAGCAAAGGAAACTATCAAGAACCTCAACAGAGAGCCCACAGAGTGGGAGAAAATTTTTGACAGCTACCCTTCTGATAGAGGACTAATATCTAGGATATACAGAGAACTCAAGAAACTCACAGCTAAGAAAACAAATAACCCAATCAAAAAATGGGAAAAGGAACTAAATAGACACTTCACAAAAGAAGAAACACAAATGGCCAATAAATGTATGAGGAAATGTTCAACATCATTAGCAATCAGAGAGATGCAAATCAAAAGTACCTTGAGATTTCACCTAACTCCAATCAGAATGGCAATCATCAAGAACATAAACAACAACAAATGCTGGTGAGGGTGTGGAGAAGTGGGAACCCTAATATATTTTTGGTGGGATTGCAAATTAGTGCAACCACTTTGGAAAACAATATGGAGGATCCTCAGACGAATGGGAATGATCCTACCATATGATCCAGCAATACCACTTCTGGGTACCTACCCAAAAGAATGGAAACCAAACTATCAGATTGACACATGTGTATCTATGTTTATAGTTGCATAGTCTACAATTGCCAAACTATGGAACCAGCCAAGATGTCCATCAACAGATGAATGGATTACAAAACTATGGGATATGTACACAATGGAATTTTACTCAGCCATAAAGAAGAAAAAAATCATGTTATTTGCAGGGAAATGGATGGAAATGGAAAACATTATGTTAAGTGAGATTAGTCAGTCACAAAAATTTAAAAATTGTATGCTCTCCCTAATATGTGGAAGCTAGGGATAAAATGGGACATAAGAGGGACTTCAGATGAAGAAGGAGATCCTTAGATGAACAAAGAATTTGACTTAAGGGAAGGTGATGGGGGGAAGGGGGACACCCTAATGAGCATGATGTACTTTCATGAACACATCAAAGTCAATCACTAAAGTGACCTTGAGAAGGAGGGAGGGGAAGGGAGTGGAGCAGGAATTGAGGAAGGGTTAAATGAGAAATGTGTGCATGTATGCCTTTACCTATACTAGCTTGTACCTAACAAAGATGTATTATTACAATGCACCAGTTAAAAATTTTTTAAAAAATCATCAGAAAAAAGTGTCAAACAGAAATCTCTGAGCAAAATAATATGATACCTGCATTAAATATTCACTACAGGAAGCCGGGCGTGGTGGCGCACGCTTGTAATCCCAGCATTCGGGAGGCTGAGACCAGAGGATCCAGGTTAGAGGCCAGCCTCAGCTACCTAGTGAGGCACTCCGCAACTTAGTGAGACTCGGTTTCAAAATAAAGAATAAAAAAAAAAAATTCACTACAGGAGTGTGCTATGGTTTGGATGTGTTCAACCTCCCACAGATTCAGGTGTAGGAAGCATGGTCCCCAGCGCGTGGCAGTGTGGAAGATGCTAGAACCTTTTCTCCCAAGTGTGTTGTACTCAACCAGGTGGAAGGACTATGAAGAGTGACTGCCACACATTTCCTGTTGGATTTGATGCAGCTGACTTTGCATGCACCTGGAGTGCAGGAGCTGCTTAGCTGGTTTCTGGATTTCTCACCTATTGGTCTGTGTATTGCGGTTGAGTTAGTACCTCAGTGGAAGGAACCTGGGGATGCCTACTCCACCATCTTTGGGTTGTAACCCTGAAACTTACTTGTCATTACAAAATGGAAGGCTTACACTTTCTGAAAGCCTTTGGGGAAATATTGTCATGTGGTTGTTTGAATTAGAATCCTACTAAATAAGGAGAGAAGGAGAATACTGAGTATGACTCCTTAAATTTCCTTCACCTATGAGGAAAGCAGAGATCACAGTAAAATAAAAATTTTTGTTGAATTTTAATTTATGTGTACTTTTTAATATAGATTAAGACTTTATTTGTAGAGCCAATGGGAAAAATTAAATGTGTGGCACAGGTCAAGTTTTACATTCATGAGATTTTATTACATGTGTGTATATGAGACATATGCAAAATATACAAGCATGTTTACACATATAACTACATATGCATACACATATGTGTGTGTTTGCACACATATACACACAAACAATAAATTATTTTCTCTTTAGATCAGAGAACCAAAATATAAAGAAAATATCATCCTATGTGAACATTACCTTTGTGAGTAAATATGTGAAGCCTTTCCACATAATTAAAACAAAAAGGTTATCTTAGCCATATCAGAAAAACAGATACATCATCACCTAAATGTCACCATTATCAAATGTTATCAAATTTCAAAGATTTGGGACTGTAGTTGACATCATCTAAGAAGTCCTGAAGCTCAGAAAACCTTTCTTTGTTAAATGAAGAAAGGTATCAACTTTTTTGTGGTGGTTGTTTTTTTGCTTTGTTTTGTTATGATATAGAGGAGTTTAAACAATATTAATGAAAATATCTCAATCTTTAGAAGTATGTTTGTTAGAACTCCTTTGTTAACAAGTAACAAAACACCAAGGGTACTATAAGATTTTTAAGGAATATGTATCATAAAGAATATAAAGATATCTCAAAGATATAGATGGAGTTGTCATCAGGACAAATGGGTTCGAATGCCTAAATGAGTCCTTTTTCATGTTTCAATACTGAGCATTAGTATAAGTCAGCTCCAGTCAGGCACTGTGTGCTTTTCTACTTCATGAGGCAAAAAGAGAAGAAAGAAAGAGAGAGAGAGAAAGAAGGGACAGAGGGAAAGAAGGAAGGAAGGGAAGAAGAAAGGAAGGAAGAGAAAAGAAAGTATGTAAGAAGATCTTGGCCTGGCCATTCCGGAGCTGGTGACTGTGAGCACCAGGGCTTCAAGAGGCCTCCAAGAAAAAACTGTGGATTGTTGTGAGGTCGGCAACTACAGAACACAGGGAAAGTCATTGGCATTCACCCTGCACTTGACAGGGACCCAGCAGACCAGACAATCCAGCTGAACATGTCTCTCCCAGAAGAGATCCAGAGCAGCACCCATAAGTTAACAAGCCATCTCATTAGGACACAGCCTTCCCAATGAAAGGAATTTGTGTGACAAAAAAATGGACCCAAGGGGGCCTGAGACTTGAAAATTACCCCTGTGGAGGTGGTGGTGGGGACTACTACCAGATAGAGCAGAAACACAAGTGAGCAGACAGCCCCTAGAGACAGGAGAGCAAGAATTGCAGAGCCCTTGTAGGGTCTCTAGGTGTCACCATGGGACACTGACCAAGGGTGTCAGCCTATCGAGTTACAGGCTCCAAAAGCAGTGAACTTCCACCTGGCCATGTTTGGGTACTATAAGCACCAGTACAGGATGTCATAAAGGGCTCCTGTGATTGCAACCACCTAGGATGGTGATGATGTCCAAAGGGCTAAGGAACTGAGCCACCCAATCCCCAGCTTGAAACTGCAATCTCTCCCTTCCAGATCTTAGGGTTTGGGTAGATAGCAGCAGTGGTGCCACCTTGACCAGGCCATGCCAAGGAGCCCAGAGCCTGGAAGGGTTTCACTTGATCACAGCTACAAGCTTGGAATTCAACACTCTCTCTGCCAGCAGAGTTTGTGCTTGGCATACTAGTGACTGAAAGTGACTTGTTACACTCATATGACTGTAACAAGCATATCTGGAGTGGGATCCCAGAGGCCATCAAAACTCAATGAGCCAGGCCATAAGCTCAGAACATACCAGTCACTTTTGCTGAGCCTAAGCACACAGGTCACAGAGCCTGGAAGTCAGTACTCCAGAGTATCACAGGCTCACAATAGGCAGAGCAGCAATGGTCTCTGGGGTGCATTAAGTCCCAACCAGCAGGCTGTAGGCTCTGATCAGAACACCATAATCTCTGGCCCTGTGAAGTTTAAGCCTGGAGAGCACAGAGGCCTGCAGCCAACCAGAGACTCCTGTTTGCCTGCACCAAGAACTGTATCTAGTTAAAGAAGCTCTGAGGGGCAAACTCAAAAGTTTGATTATAAGTTGGTAGAGGCGAATATATACTATTGGCATAGACCTTATTATAAAGGGATAACGAATAAACAAAGAACTCACACACAGAGAGGAAGAAGATGTCAAGAAAACAGAAACAAAATTCAAGAACCCTGAAAATAAGAGAATGAAGAACAGTGGGGAAAAAAAAAAAACTACAACTCAACAACAAGGGAGATCACCAATACTCATCTGCAGGGAATGCAAGAAGGAGAATTCCAAATTTTAATCTTCAATATGATGAAAGGCCTCAAAGAAAGCATACAGGAAATGAAGGAGGAAACTGAAGCTTTAAGGAAAAAAAAAACAGAAAGAGGCTTAGAATGAAATGAAGAAGTCAATAAATGAATTGAAGACAGCAAGGTAGACCACATGGAAAATAGGGTATCACTCTCAGAAGACAGTTCATTCAAAACTGAAAGCACAGTCAACCCTACACAGAAGGCATAACAACAAAACAACCTAAACATTCAACAAATACGAGACAATGTGGAACATCCTAACTTGCAGACAAAGGAATTTAAGAAGGTCTAGAAACACAAACCAAGGGTATCATAAACCTCTTCAGAGAAATAATTTCAGAGAATTTTCCAAACATAAAGAATTGGACATCCACATACAGGAAACATACAGAACATCATTAAGACAGAATCAAAACAGAACCTTCCCACGCCACATAATAATTAAAATGACCAACATAGGGGCCAAGGAAAGAGTCTTAAAAGCAGTGAGAACAAAAGGATGGGTGACATTCAGAAGCAAAACAGTAAAATCACTCCAGACTTCTCAACTCAAGTCATGAATGCCAGTAGGAAGTACTGCAGACCCTGAAAGAAAACAACTTCTCACCAAGACTGCTATATCCAGCAAAGATATCATTCAAAATTGATGGAAAAATAAACACATTCCAACATAAGCAGAAACTTAAAAAATGCACAACTACTAAGCCAGCACTAGAGAAAATACTTAAAGAAATAAATCATAAAGAAGAAAAAAGAAACAAATTCCAGATCTAGAGAAGAGGCAAACTCCATCAGGTGGACTACTAAGCAAAGGAGAAATAACACTACATCAAACAGAAAACAGAACACAAAATGACATAAACCATATTTCAATAATAATACTGAACATCAAAGTCTTAACTCCCCAATTGAAAGACATAGTCTGGCAATGTGGATTAAAAAATATAATCCAACTATATGCTGCTTGCAAGAAACTCACCTTACAGCCAAAGATATCCATATGCTAAAGATGAAAGGATGGAAAAAGTTATGCCATGCAAATGGAGACCAAAAACAAGCAGGGATAGCAATGTTCATATTTGACAAAATAGACTTTAAGCTAAAACACAACAGAAGAAAAAAGTGTGGCACTTATTAATAAAAGGAACAATCCAACAAGAAGATATAATGATAGTAAGCATTTGTGCCCCAAATGTGGGTGCACCAACATTTGTAAAACAAAATCTTCAGGACATCAGGCCTCAAAAAGACCCATATAAAATAACATTGGAAGACTTCAGCATACCACTCATGTCACTAGATCCATCTTCCAGACAAAAGATGAGTAAAGACTCTTCTGACCTAAAGAATACTATAAATCAAATGTACCTAATAGACATATACAGTATATTTCAACCAACAACATCTGAATACACATTCTTCTCAGGTGCCCATGGAACCTTCTCCAAAACAGAACACAGTGTGGGTCACAAAGCAAGCACCAGCAAATTCAAAAGATATAATTCCCTGAATCTTTTCAGGTCAAAACAGAATGAAAGTAGAAATCAACACAAGAAGACCAAAAGAAATTACATAAATAGGTGGAGACTGAATGAGTCACTCTTGGATGAGGACTGGATGAGAAGAGAAATAAGGGAAGAAATAAAAATTTAAAAATTCCTGGAATTAAATGAGAATAGAGACATGATGTACCAAAGTCTATGGGACACTTTGAAGGTGATGTTAAGAGGAAAATGTGGGCATTGAGTGCCTACATAAGAAAAACTGAAAGTTACCAAATAAACAACCAAATGACACACCTCAAGAACTAGAAAAACAAGAACAGTATAATCCCAAAGCCAGCATAAGGCAGGAGATAATTAAAAATCAGAGCAGAAATTAATAAAATAGAGAACAAAAACAATACAAAGAATCAACAAATCAAAAAGCTGATTCTTTGAAAAGATTAATAAGACTGACAAACCCCTAGCCAACCTAACCAAAATAAACAGAGAATCAACCCAAATTACTAAACTCAAAAATGAAAAAGAAGACAATACATGTGGGAATTGGGGAAGGGGTTAAGTGAGAAATGTGTGCATGTATGCCTTTATCAGTTTGTACCTAACAAAGATGTATGATTAAGCTAAATGCACCAATTAATAAAAAAGAAGATAATACACAGAAAGTGGGGAAGTTCAGAGGATCATTATAAACTATTTTGAAAATTTATATTTCAATAAACTGGAAAATATGGAAGAAAGCAACAGATTTCTAAATACATACAACTTACCTAAATTGAACAAAGTATATATAGAAAACTTAAACAAACCATTAGCAAGCAAAGAGATAGAAATAGCAATAAAAAGTCTGTCATCAAAGAAAAGCCTAGGTCCAGGTAGGTTTCTAGCTGAATTCTACAAAACCTTTACAGAAGAACTAAGTCAAATAATTCACAATTTATTCCATATAAGTGAAAAAGATGGAGTTCTTCAAAACTCCTTCTATGAAGCCAGTATCACATTAATACCAAAACCAAATAAAGATACCTCAAGAAAAGAAAATTATAGACCAATATTACTGATAAACATAGATGCAAAAATTCTAAACAAAATATTATCCATGTGCATTCAAAACCACATCAAGAAAATTGGACACCATGACCAAGTTGGTTTCATCCCAGGAAATCAAGGCTAGTTCAACATATGCAAACCAATACATGTTATTCACCACATAAATAGAATTAAGAACAAAAACCACATGATCATATCAAATGATACTGAAAAAGCATTTGACAAAATCCAACACCCATTCATGTTAAAAACACTGCAGAAAATCAGAATAGAAGGAACACAATTCAACATCATTAAGCAATATACGATAAACCCAAAGTCAACATTATATTAAATAAGGAAAAACTGCAGGAATTCCCTTTAAAATCAAGAACAAGACAAGGATGCTCACAGTTACCACTCCTTTTCAATATAGTCCTTTAGACTCTTGCCAGAGCAATAAGACAAGAGAAGGATATCAAATGAATTCAAATAGGAAAAGAATTAAAATTGTCTTTATTTGCAGATGACATGATCCTATATCTAGAAGACCAAAAAACTCAACCAAAAGACTGAGAGCTCAGTAGCAAATTCAGCACAGTAGCAAGATACAAAATCAACCTAAAAAAACAGTAGCTTATCTATATGCCAACCATGAATCCACAGAAAAAGAAATTCAGAAGACAATACCATTCACAATAACCTCAAAACCAATAAAATACCTAGGAATAAACCTAGCCAAAGAAGTAAAAGACCTCTATAATGAAAATTATAAAATACTAAAGAAAGAATTTGAAGATGATCTTGGAAGATGGAAAGATCTTCCTTGCTCTTGGATAGAATAAATATAATCAAAATGGCCATTCTACCAAAGTGATCTACAAAGTCAATGTGATCTCTATCAAAACACCAACATCATTTTTCATAGACCTAGAAAAATCAGTCATAAATTTCACATGGAGAAACAAAAGACCCAGAATAGCCAAAGAAATTCTCAGCAATAAGAATCATGCAGGAGACATCACAATCCCTGACCTCAAATTATACTACAGAGCTACTGTAATTAAAACAGCATAGAGTTAGCACAAAAAACGGGCACATTGATCAATGGAATAGTATAGAAGATACAGAAACAAATTCATACACTTATAGTCAATTAATCTCCAAAAAGGAGCTAAACACATATGCTGGAGAAAAGATAGCCTTTCAACAAATGGTGTTGAAAAAACTGGTTATCTATTTGTAGAAAAATGGAACTAAATCCTTACTTCTCACCCTGCACAGGAGTCAACTCAAGATAGATCAAAGATGTAGAAGTTAGTTCAGAGACTGTGAAGCTATTAAAGGAGGGCATAGGTCTAATACTTCAACATAGAGGCACAGATAGAAACTTCCTCACAAGACCCCCAAAGCTCAGGAAATTAAAACAAGAATTAGTAAGTAAGATGGAATTAAACTAAAAAGTTTCTATACATCAAAGGAAACCATCAACAGTCTAAAGAGAAAACCTATGGAATGGGAGAAGATCTTTACCAGCTATCCCTCTGACAAAGGACTAATATCTAGAATATACAAAGAACTTAAAAGACTTTATACTAGAAAAACAAATAATCCAATCAAGAAATGGGCAACTGAGTTTAATAGACATTTTGCAAAAGAAGAGATACAAATGGCCAAATAGATACATGAAAAATGTTCAACATCGTTAGCAATCAGAGAGATGCAAATCAAAACTACACTGAGATTCCATCTAACTCCAATCAGAATGGCAATCATCAAGAAGTCAAATAACAATAAATGTTGACGAGGATGTGGGGAAATATGAACTTTTCTAAACTGTTATTGCAATTGCAAACTAGTTCAGCAGCTATGGAGATCAGCGTGGAGATTCCTTAGAAAACTGGAAATGAATCCACCATATGATCTGACTATACCACTCCTGGGTATCTTTCCAAAGCATTTGAAACCTGAGAACTACAGTAATATATGCATACCCATGTTCATAGCAGCACAATTCACAATAGCCAAATTATGGAACCAACCCAGGTGTCCATCAAGAGATGAATAGATTACAAAATTATGGGGAATACACACAACAGAATTCTACTCAGCAATAAAGAAGAATAAAATAATGTAATTTGCAATAAAATGGAAGGATCTGGAGAACAGTATGTTAAGTGAGACTTACCAGTCACAGAAAGTGAAGGGACATATGTTTTCTTTAATATGTGCAAGCTAGGGAGCAACTAGGATACCAGAGGGATGCCAGATAATGAAGGAGAAACTTCAGTGGAGTCAGGGAAGTGGTCTAAGGGAAGGGGAGCAGGAAAACTGAGGTTCATTAATGGAAATACTACCATTGACTATGTGTACATATGTGGAAATACCATTGTCAATCTCAGTACTCTGTATTGGGAAGGGGAGACAGGGAGGTGGGGGAATGGCATCAAATGCTGTGTGCATGTATGTCATTGTCAACATGATTTACATTATGATGTGAGACTATAATATACCAATAAAAGCACACTTTAAAAAAAGAAAGTAAAAGAAAAAACATGGCCAACAATATTCTATAACACTAGACTTTAAAATTTAAATGACCAGCCAGAAGAAGAGAGACTTAATAGCATAATTTCAAATTCTTGATGCTTTGAGGAGGCTTTCTACTAACAAAGCAGTTCTCATTATAATCATGTAGATTAGGTTAGTGGGGGGTTATGAGTGCTACAAGATAAATGAATAGGGCAGGCAATCCCACAAATTTCCACTACATAGAGTAAATAGCTAATATAGAGATAGTTTGAAATGTTCCATTGAAATATGCAGTATAATAACTTGCTTGATTTTGTTGTTAAGTAAATGTTGTGTTTGTTGTTATTGAAAATAAAAGAGAAAACAATATATCCTGCAGTAAATGTTTTTAATAAGTCTCTTCTTGGGGAAGGGAGAGTTGGGGAGAGAGTGGGGGGCACCAAGTGCTGTGTGCATGTATGTCACTCACTGTCAACATGATTTACATTATGATGTGACATTATAATGCACCAATAAAAGCATATAAAAAGAATAAATCTCTTCTATTTGTCAGGGTGCCTTATAAAATAATTAGTCCAGAAACAAGAATTCAAGCTAGCAAATGTGTGTAAATTAGGGCAATCATCTTGCACAGTGAGCAGGAAAAAGATGTGACTGTCATGGGAAAAAAAAAACATTGAAACAATCAGCCCATGTAAAACAGCAATAAAGAAAAGAAAATGAGATCCTGGGATATTCCTGGCTGAAAAAACAAATACAAAAACAAAAGAAGGCTTAGGCGGAGAAAGATTCAAGATGGCGTCTGAGTGAAACACCTCTCCTCAGGCGCTGTGAACTCAAATCAAATCTGCCATAAAAGAAGCTTCTTGATGGAAGAAAAAAAGCAACAAAAAAGCGAAATTTGAACTACAACTAAAGAGACCCCAGAAAGCCGACCAAGGAGAGCAAAGGAGCCCATCCATGCAGTGGCACCCATTAAGCCACAGCCCGACACAGGGGTCTACTAACACCGCTGCGGACCCAGTGACCAGGCATGGAGTAAGCAACTCCAGAACTCCACACCGTAACTAGGTGGCAGATCCCAGCACCTTCCACAGTGACCAGAATGCGTGGGACGACCAGTGTAAGCCCCTACTGGACCACCCCAGCTCACCTCTCCCTCCAGAGCCAGAGCAACGATCAACTGCACCACAGAGCTTGAATCAAAACTGCCACAAACGCAGCCAGACGCAGTTTCTTGATGGAAGGAAAGAAAAGCAAGGCAGCAAAAGAGTGAACAACGCAACAAAGCAGCTGAACAGAACCCAGGGAGAACAAGGGAGCCAGTGCATGCTGCAAAATGGCAGTCACCATTTTGCAAGCCACCATTTTCCCAGCCACCATTTTGTCAGCTACCCAGACCTTCATCGACCTCATGCGCTCGCAGTGACCAGAAATGGAGTAAGCAACTACGGAACTCCTAACCATAATCAGGCGGCATATCCCCGCAGGATCAACAGTGATCAAGAGGCCTGGGACAACCATCTTAAGCCTGCTCACCCAGCTCACCCATCCCACCAGAGCAAGATCAGCAGGGATAAGTTAAATTGCACCCACGGAATGCGGGGGCACCGATACAAAGGAAAGACTCAGTCATCCACCCTTCTAGCGATTAGATAGGAACAGAAGTGTGGGAAGAACCCAGTGCACACAGGGCATAGAGACCTTCCAGACACACTGAAAATACTGGGCATTTAGACTGCACTCCTGCCACCAGCAAAGGCAGAGAGAGAGAGAGATGCAGACAGGCCCTGTGGAGAGCTCAGAGACACAAGCTTGCAGTGGGAGAGGCATCAGCGGAACCCCCTGTCTGCACCAACAGAGCAAATAAAAATGCCAGAGACACACTTGAAGATTTAAGCTCTTTACTTACGAACTAGCACGCTTTTTGTTTTGGATTTTTTTTTTTTTTTTTTTTTTGGTGTTATGTTTTATCTGTTTTTACTCTGTTTTCATTTTGTATTGCCTTGATTAATTTATGTTTATTTGGATGAATGGTTGTTTTGTTATTTCTTGCTTAGTTTGTTGAATCTCCTCCTTATCTCTTTTACAAGCTTCCCTCCCTCTCTCCCATTCATATTCTTCTCCTCAACACTTTTCCTTCTCTCTTTTCTTTTTCCTTTTTTCCATGTCTCATATCAAGACCATCTTATACTACCACACTCAAAACTCTACACTGACTACCAGAATCCCCCAACATATCTACCATCTCTAATCTTTACAATGTATCACCTCAACACACTCAACCTCTTACTCTGTGGAACATACCCTATACTTTACCCTATTCTTGCATTCATCACTGTGACTTCTCACCCAACCCTTACCACTGAACACAACCTGTCCCTGTATATACCAGCAGACACCTCTAAACCCCTACTGAAGAGATTGGACGAGAAAACCTGCAAGAGCAACAAAGATATAAATTTAAGAACAGGAGAACCATGAGAAGGAAGAATAGCAAAGAAACAATAAGCCACCACAACCCCTCAATAACAGATGTCACCAACCCAGAATGGCAGAGATTACCAGAAGAACAACTCAGATCTTTAATACTAGAAACAATGCAGGATTTTCAGAAAGAATGTAGGGAGAGTTGGAAAGAAATAAAGGAACAAATAAACAAAGAATCTGACACCCTGAACTGGAACCAAAGAGAAGCATTGAAGGAAGTGAAAGATGCAATAACTGGGGTGAAGTCATCAATACAAACTATAAATGGTAGATTAGACCACATGGAAAATAGAATATCACTCTTAGAAGATGACCATTTCAAAAATGAATCCATTGTACATAATCTAAAAAAAAAAAAATTCAACAGTATGAATTGGACATCGATAAGATCTGGGGCAATTTTAAAAGAACTAACTTAAGAATAATAGGCATAGAAGAGGGATTAGAAATTGAAACTAATGGAATAAACAACCTTTTCTTTTTTTTTTTTTAAATGGGAAAACACCGAGTCTTAGTATTTATTTTTCTGGTTACTCAAATTATACAAAATTCAAACATTACAGAAGTAATTAATTTGAAAAGGGAAGTTCTTCCCCTGAAAATCCACCATCTAAAGGACCACTGCTAATAGAATGTAACATATCTCTCCACCTTTTTCTCTATATATGTTAACCTATTATTATTGCTACCACTTATATTTGCACAAGTATACAGGTATAAATGTACCTCATTCTTTTTAATGTCTACACAGTATATGTATATGTATCCTACATAAGTATTTTCTACATAAAACATATATGAATAATATATATATATATATATATATATATATATATATATATATATATATATATATAGTGTGTATGTGTGTGTCTGTGTGTGTGTGTGTGTGTGAGTGTGTGCACGCACTCACATGCAATTCTTATGACTTCCTTCTTAGGAAATCAAACATCTCGAGGAGCATGTACACACACATTCATATATGAAATATCTCACACAAGTCACAAGTTATTTATTACTGCCAAGAAATTCTATCATTATTTCTTCTTTGTTAAAATATTTTATTTCTGAACATGTTTTGTTCAAATACTGGCAGCCTGAGTCAATAATTCATTAAATGGCTAACACTTAGATTTTGGTGCCTGAATGGAGAGAGGCAGAAAAGAAAATGGAGAATACAAAACAGAAAGCTTTTCTGTAATAACTATTTTCCAAGCAGTGTTTTCACTAGCATTATAGTACCCTTTCTCTGTCATCATCTCTAAAGCACCAGGTAGCTCTTTCTGCAGTCATCTTAGGGCATCACCTAGCAGCTGATGAGCCCACACGCTGTTTCCAGGAAGCTTGGCAAAACTGGTTAGCCATATGCAGGAAACTGGAAATAAACCCCACTTTCTCACCCTGCACAAGAGTCAACTCAAGGTGGATCAAGGACCTGGAAGTCAGACCAGAGACCTTGCAGCTACTTGAAGAGGGCATAGGAACAACACTTGAACACATAGGCACAGGTAAAAAAACTTTCTCAACAGGACCCCAAAAGCACAAGCAACCCTTAGGAAGATCAATCCATGGGATTGCACTAAACTGAAGAGCTTCTGCAAAGCAAAGGAAACTATCAAGAACCTCAACAGAGAACCTACAGAGTGGGAGGAAATTTTTGCCAGTTACACTTCAGATAGAGGTTTAATATCTAGGATATACAAAGAACTCAAGAAAATCGCAACTAAGAAAGCAAATAACCCAATCAAAAAATGGGCAAAGGATCTAAATAAACACTTCACAAAAGAAGAAATACAAATGGCCAATAAATGTATGAGGAAATGTTCCACATCATTGGCAATCAGGGAGAT
>PVLC010017326.1:0-34032 GCA_004027655.1 Graphiurus murinus
AAAAAAAAAAAAAAAAAAAAAAAAAAGTTTCATGACACCAGAATTAAAATGACAAAGTCAATAAAAAAAAAATCACAGATGGGAGCCTGGTGCAGTGGTGCATACCTGTGATCCCCACTACTCAGGAGGATGAGGCAGGAGGATCACAAGTGTGAGGCCAGCTTGGGAAATGTAGTGATACCATGTCTCAAAATGAAAAGTAAAAAGGGTGTGGTGGCCAGTGCCTGTAATCGTAGTCCTTGGGAGGCTGAGACAGGAGGATCACAGGTTCGAGAGCAGCCTCAGCAATTTAGCAAGACCCTATTTCAAAAATAAAATAAAATAGGGCTGGAGGTGTGGCTCAAAGGTAGAATGTCCCTGAGTTCAATCATCAGTATGACAAAAAGTGTGGGGGGGGGGACTGGGGGAGAGTATCTCAGTGGTAGGGTACTTGTGCATACTTGGCTTAGCATGCTCGAGGTTCTGGATTCAATCCCCAGTACCAGAGGGGAGGGGGAAATCACAGATGCATAAAAGTGATTGAACTGGGAGGACAACTGGGGGCATTTCACTCTGGTAAGTGGCTGCCTTCTACTTCCTCCCTCTTAGTTCAGGCAGAGTGGGAGCCCATTCTGGAGCCCCTCTCCAGGGGACCCTATGTTGGGCACCATTAGCAGTCTGTGGTTGTTCACTGTCACAGATTAATCAGTCTCAGGAAAGCTTTGAACTCAGATGAGAAGTAGAGCAAAATGACAACACACTGTCTGGGTCTCAGGGCTCCCTGACATAAGGGTTTGGTGATGCAGCGACACCAGACACCAAAGTGACAGGAACCAAAGCCCTGGACCCCCCCACCCCTGGCATCCAAGCCAGTCCTGCCCAGAGAAGCCGCACTTCCCCCAGTATCCTGGATTCAGCTCCTGAACCTGCACAGATCTCCCAGCACTCAGTAAATGGGAAGCGCCACTGTGGCTTGGGAGAACTGATTGATTTTGAGAGCAGCGAAGCCGCAAATACCCCCTGGGGAAGAAACATCCAGTTCCCATCAAGAGCTGGGAAGCAGGAAGCAGACACTTCCAGCCAGGCCTGATGGCATCATTTGAAGGTGGGAGGGTGACTGTCATATGCCAGCTTCCCCAGAGGCCACAGCTTCTCATAAAATAACTGAGTTTAAAACTGAGTGATAGGAGCCTGGCCTTCAAGCTCAAACCTGAGGCTGAGGACTTGCTGGCTTTGGTCTTAGAATAAGCACCTCGAATCACTGGCCCTCTGTTTTCCAATCTGTAAGTGGGTGGGATAGCAATTATCTCTGCATGGATTCATTCAAAGCAGGGGTTGATAACTTTTCTACAAAGGGCCAGATAGCAAATATTTTATGTTTGTTGGGCCATGTGATCTCTGGCTCATGTTGCAACTCTAAAAAAGCAGTCAGAAAAATAATATATGGTTGGACATGACTATAACTATGATAAAACTTGATTAAAAAAAAAAAGTCAAGTGGTAGGCGAGAATTGGCTTGTTGGTCAATTTGCTAATCCCTGATTCAGAGGATGATATGTTAGCAAAAACTTGAAACAAAATAATTGACCAATAAACACTACCACTACTACTACTACTACTACTACTACTACTACTACTACTAGCATTGCTGTTCTGCATTTGGCCATTTGGATTATCAGATGATGCCCAATGTACAACTACTTCTCTGCTCTTTGCCTTCACCTACTTATTAGTCAATTTCCAAGAAGGGCACGTGAATGGACCTGCTCAAACTCTTGGGTGTAAGTGCATTTGAGTTTTTACCCTCAAGTGGTCTGCTTAACACAAATTCTCAAATCCCCTAGCACGTAAAAGCAAGAGGGGCTTGGATCCCTAGTGAAGGAACAATGGCACAACTTCTCATTAAAATTTCCTATTGTCCTCTACAAGGGACTTTCCTTTGCAACTTAGTGTGGCCTTTCCCCTGCTACTCAAAGAAGTAAAGACTGTTACAACCATTTTACAGAAGAGACACCGAGCTTCTGCAGGACAGAATGGCGTGTGTAAAGTCACACAGAGAGTCAGGAGTAGAGGGAGTCCTGATATCTGATCTTTGGACTCTCAATTCTGGCTCGGTTCCTCAAATTCCATCTACACTGAATATTGGATTAGGCAGGATATTAGCAACAAGTAATAAAATTTATTTTACTCTTTATTTTGTAAGCAGAAAAGGAATTCATATAGTGATTTGGAGAGTTTCTGGAAGGACCAGAGAAGCAGGCTGGAGACTGTGTAGGAAATTCAGTTCCCTAGTGATAATGCCAGTGCTCCTGTGCAGACACCTCCTGCTCCACCTCTGGTCCTAGACGCTGCTGCTATTACCACCTGATGTTGGAAATCTTTGAGATGCCTGCCCCTGTTGCCTGACGCCGGGTGTTCTTCTGCTACCCTTGGAACTCATCCTGCAAAATTATACCACATCACTCTCTTTTCAATGCAAGACTTCAAGTGCTAGTCCTACTAGCTAAGCCCAGCCTGGGGATGTGGGCTCTAGTTCCCAAGAAGCCTGGGAAAGAGTCACTAGCTTCTTCCTTGGGGAGACAAGATTTCAAAACAGAATTCTTCAAACCTAGGAATGATGTTCAAAAGGTGCTGGACCAATTTCATCTTTGGATATAATCCCCCCCCCAAATAAAACAGGGATGTGAACAGGTATTTGTAACAGCCATGTTCATGGCAACATTATTCATAGTAGCTAAAACTGGAAAGAACCCAAGTGTCTATTGACAGATGAATGCACAGACAAAATGTGGTGTATTATACAATGGGATACGCGCAAGCCTTACAAAGGAATGCCATTCTAAGGCATGTTACAACATGAGTGAACCTTGAAGACATCATGCTAAGTGAAATAAGCCAGACACAAAAAGAAAGATATTATATGATACCACTATATAAGGTACCTAGAAAAGTCACATTCATAGAAACCACAGAACAGCCAGGAGAAGGAGGTCATGAGAAGTTAATGTTTAATGAGTTCAGATGTGGTAGAAAAGTTTCTAAAACAGAAGGCCATGTATCCAGGCAACGACCTGAAGAAAAGGTTGTAAGTCTCATTGGTAGTAAGTCAGGTAAGTCGTAGCTTGCTCAGGAATTTCCTTACAATCACTAACTGCCACATTTCAACTCCTGGAAGCATGTCGTCTGCCTACTTCTGCCCTTTGTTCTATAAAATGAAAGTTCATGTGGAGCTAGGGGCTGGAGTTTTTCAGGAGCTATCCTAACTTTGGCCGGCCAGCAAAATAAACTTCCTCTTTTCCACCCTAATTGGTGTTGGGTCAATTATTCCAGAGAATTTCTGCAACACAGAGTTTCAGTTTGGCAAGATGGAAATGATCTGGAGATGGATAGTGGTGGTGTTTGCATAACAATCTGAATGTACTTAATGCTACTCAACTGGACGTATAACATGGTTAAAATGTTAAGTATTGTGTTATGTATGTTTTACCACATTAAAAAATAGAGGTGCAGAGTATGAAAATATTTCCATTTTAAAGAAGAGTAAATGGAGTTACCAGAGGGGACAAGACAAACCAACGACAAACCTGGCTTTTTTTTTTTTTTTTTAACCTCCAGTACATGCTCCTTCCAGCAAGTACTTGTGGGTGACTCTTAGGGGTGTGGATGCCAATTCCCCAGGGGCCTCACTTACTACAGGTTCTAAGTAGGGCAGGGGCCATGCAAGTAATTAAGTAAGTGAAGTGAAGGAAGGTAGGAAAGTGGGGACTGTGACAAACCGTGGGGAACAAATGCCTCATCTGAACAGGCAGCTGCTACTCAGCACCTGGAAAGTTTGAGTGCGGAGAGAGCCCGGTATTGCCAGACCTTCCAGTTCTTTAAGAGGAGCCAGAAATCGGCCAGGTGTGGTGCCAAGAGGCTGAGGCAGGAGGATCCCAAGTTCAAGGCCAGCCTTGGTAAGCGAGATCCTATCTCAAAAATAAAATTTTAAAAAAGGCTGAGGGTAGAGCTCAATGGTGGAGCACTTGCCTAGCATGTAGGTGGGCCCTGGGTTCAATTCCCAATCACACACACATTCAGAAAAGGGAGCCAAAGTTTTAGGTAAGCATAGGAACGCTCCTGAACTTCAATTGTTGGCATCAGATTAAAATGGAGAGAGTCTATAAGCCAATTAAAATATATCTGTGAATCAAATACCACTCCGAGGATGGAAGTTTGCAAACTCAGTGTTGAGTATAGAGGCAAAGGCCAAAGATAAAATCAAGATATCAATTTAAATAGTAGATGTTAAGTGTCCACTAATTTTCAAAGTATAGGTTTCCCCAGTAAAGGCTGATAAGAAAAATGCAGCTATTAACTGAAACCAAGATGAAGCTCTGCTATTGCAGTCTCCTTTCCAAATCTCAACCTGCAGATCTCCTGGTGGGGAGAATTGGGACCACAGATTGAACTCCGAGGACACTTACCCATCCTGAGCCCTCCATGGCACATAAACAATCTTGTCTTAAAACCCACCAATTCTGCCGTGTGGTGTGTTTTTATAGTGTCTAGAAATCCCGCCTTCCCTCATGCATAGTAATTTGGGGTGGTTACAGTGTAGTGTGAGTGTGCCAAATTTGCCTCGTTGGAATTTCCTGGACCAGCCAGCTCTGTGACCCTCCTGGTGAATCCACCCAATAAAACCCATTAGGTTGGCTGCCCCCCCCAAGAGCCCCCCAAAACCAAACACCTCAGCAAGCAGAGGAGGAGAGGAGAGGAGGGAGAAGAAAAAAGAGACAGGACATGGGAGAGGGAGAGAGAGCGAGAGAGCGAGAGAGAGAGAGAAAGAGAGACTGGATTACCTTTTCAAAGCTACTTCTCCTTGAAACTCCTGCTCCTGGTTTGAACCATCTGCTCTGAGGTCGATGTGGCCCGATTGATATTTTCACTCAATTGGCTCTTACCTAGTCAATTAGCTCCCGGGAGATGTTACTAAGCAGGAAAGAGAAACCATGGAGAGGGCCCGGCAGCTTTCTATTTTTCATCATTTTTTCTCTTCTAACTCACCTGACATGATGGTCAACCCTGTGGCTGACCTAGTGGCCATATGTCAAGGGAGGAGGCAGCCACTTATCCCATCTGATGAAGTTGTTCACTCAACCCACTCGACTGCCCCTTTGTGAGTCTCCCGGGGACTCTCAGTGGGCAGTAAAAGGTCCTTTCCGGGTCGTGTTAGCTTTCCATCGCTACAACAAAATACCCAAGAACATCAACTTAAAGAAAGAAAGATTTGTTTTGGCTCATGATTTCAAAGGTTTCAGTCCAGGGCTACTCGGTTCTGTTGTTTCTGGGCCTGAGGTGAGGCAGAACATCGTGGAGGAAGGGTGTGGTGTTGCAAAGCTGCTCACCTTGTATCAGCCAGAAAGCAGAAAGGAGAGGGTAGGGAGGGCCAGGGACAAGATATATCCTTTAAGGACACGTTCCAGTGACCTCCTTCTTCCAACTAGGCTCCACCTCTTAAAGTTTCCACAAACTCCTAATCATGCCATCAAATGGGATCGAGCTGAGCCGGGCGTGGTGGCGCACGCTTGTAATCCCAGCATTCGGGAGGCTGAGACCGGAGGATCCGGGTTCGCAGCCAGCCTCAGCTATCTAGTGAGGCACTCAGCAACTTAGTGAGACCTGGTTTCAAAATAAAGTGAAAAATAGGGCTGGGGGTATAGCTCGGAGGTAGAATGCCCCTGAGTTCAATCCCCAGTACCGCAAAAAAAAAAAAAAAAAAAAAAAAGGGATCGAGCCTTTATCATATGACTTTAGGTGGACATTCCAGATCCAAACTATAGAGAAGGTCAAAACTGATCATTAATGAAAGTACCTCCAAAGTGCTGCCTTCTATTTCCCAATACAGACTAGACCCATACAAACTGACCCAATCTTTTACCAGGGATGACACCATACTTATAATGAAATCTCCCACTTTGGAAACCATGAACTCCAGTTACTGGATATGCCTAGAAAAATTAAAGGTCAAAAAAAAGGGAAATTCTCTTTTCTCATTAAACACATAAAAATTAAAAAGTCCAACACTTGCTGGGCATGGTGGCACACACTTAGAATCCACTTGGGAGGCTGAGATAGGAGGATCACAGTTTTGAGGCCAACCTCAGCAATTTAGTGAGACCCTCAGCAACCTGACCCTATTTCAAAATAAAATAGGAGCGTGGCATGGTAATGCATGCCTGAAATCCTAGTACTTGGGAGGCTGAGACAGGAGGATCGCAGGTTTGAGGACAGCCTCAGCAAGTAGTGAGACTCTTATCAACCTAGGGAGACCTTGTTTAAAAAAAAAAATAGGGCTGGAGTGTAGCTCAAAGGTAAAATGCCTCTGGGTTCTACCCCCAGTATCTTTAAACAAACAAAGAACACAAAAAGCCCCTCCAACACTCCCTGACTCCAGTTTGCTGCATGATAAGAATCCCTGCTTGTAGAGTGTTGGAGTGTCTGCTCAGGAAACAACTGAGCGGCCCAAGCTAGGTCCCTCAGTGGGACCACAGGGCTGTTGTCCCTGTCCCTGGACAGCATTTTCTACAATCCTTTCTTATGATTCCTGGGGCAGGAGGGTCGGAGATGTCACTATCCTCAAGATACAGGGGTGGGCCGACCAGGGCTCCAAAGTCCTGTCTCTGAGCAAATTTGTTGCAGTGCCATTTTGGAGACTTATCAGAGTGGCTTCTTGGCCTTCCTTGCCAGCTCATTTATTCTCCTCTCCCAGAATCCAGGGTGTCCCAGGTGTCCCAGGGACTGTGCCAAGATCCTCCAGGTGTAACTTTCGAGGCTATCGTTCCACCAGCTCTTCCCACATCAGTGTAAACCCTCATTTCCTTAATAAATCCCTTATTCCTGTAATGCTTGTAGTGGCTCTCGCTGATCCCAGAGGATACAGCAGGCAAGCAGAGACATCGTTTTCATAAACGAGCCACTTATTAGATCTAAGCCAAGCCAGCAAGGGGGGTCAGAGTGTCCTCATACAGACATTTCCTGGCATCTGATTTCACCCAGAGGGATGCGTTGCTTAAGCTGTGTAGTTTTCATTACAGGGAGGCCAACACTGTCTTCTCTTTCTATAATTTCTGTAACTCTTTTCTGGTTTGCACAAGGCATCCAGTCACTCATCCTGGAACTGAGAATGCCACCATCTCCAAACAGAATCTGTAGTCATATACCTAGGGAGTCACTAGGCATATATTCCTGCTCTTAGCTGATTAGCAGAATAGTGTGCCAGGAATGCATTTCCATGGCTGTATGGCTCAACTTCCCTTGCAAAAGAGTCACACTTCATGCAGGGTCCCTGGGCAGTCATACATTTGATATACTTATCACTTCAATCCTGAGTTCTGTTCTGCATGTTTCAGTGTATCCTTCCTTTCATCCTTCTTCCTCTCTTTGCTCCTCCCCTCCCTTCCTCCCTTCCTCCCTTTCTCCTCCTCCTCTTCCTCCTCCTTTTCCTCCACATTCTTCCTCTTTTCTTTCTTTCTTTCTTTTTTTTTTTTTACAGGAAAATGGATTGTATCACAGGCATTTAGTCATAAATGCCCTTTACTACATGCTGAACACCACAGAGTTGTCAATAAGCTGGTGAATAGTTTGCACCAATGCACCTAACATTTTAAAAATATTTTTATTGGTGCACTGTAATTATACATTACAGAGAAGTTCAAAGTGATGCAAACATACATGCTCACAGTTCTGGTGCATTCCCTCCAGATCTCACCCCACTTTCCCTTCCTTCTGTGTACATGTTAGTGAGATTGATAGAGGTATCTTCACATACAGGCATGACATTATTTGAACTGCTTCCTTCATCATCTCTCCTGTTTCCCCTCCCCCTCTCCCTTTTACTGTTCTACTAATGTCTCTCATTTATCTGAAGTTTTTACTTGTTTATTTCCTATTTTCTTTCTAGCTTCTACATATGAGACCCTTGACTTTCTGAGATTACCTGTATCACTTAGCATAATATTCTCTAGTTTCATCCATTTTCCTGCAAATGAAATGTTTCCTTTTGTTTCGTGGTTGAGTAAAACTCTACTCTGTGTATATATCACATTTTCTTTGTCCATTTATCTGTTGACAGATACCTAAGCTCGTTCCATAATTTGGCTATTGTGAATTGTGCTGCTATAAACATGGATATCACTATGGTGTTCTGACTTTAGTTATTTTGTAAAGATATCAAGGAGTGGTATAGCTGGTTCACATGGTGGTTCCATTCTTGGTCTTTTGAGTAACTGCCATACTGATTTCCATAGTGGTTGTACCAATTTATAGTCCCACCAACAGTGTATAAAAGTTCCTAATTTTCCACATCTTTGGCAGTATTTATTATTGTTTGTATTTTTTTTTTTTTTACAGTACTGAGGATTGAACTCAGGGGCATTCTACCTCCGAGCTACACCCCCAGCCCTATTTTTTATCCTTTTATTTTGAAACAGGGTCTCACTAAGTTGCGGAGTGCCTCACTAGGTAGCTGATGCTGGCCTTGAACCCGGATCCTCCAGTCTCAGCCTCCCAAATGCTGGAATTACAAGCATGCGCCATCACACCCAGCTTATTGTTTGTATTCTTGATGATTGCCTTTCTAACTGGAGTTTGATGGAATCTCAGTGTAGTTTTGACTTGCCTTTCCTTGATTGCTAATGATGTTGAATATTTTTTTTGTGTGTGAATTTATTGGCCATTTGTGTTTCTTCTTTTGATAATTCGGTTCAATTGTCCATTTTTAATTTTTTTAGTGTTAAGTTTTTAAAATTCTTTATATATTCTAGCTATTAATCATCTGTCAGAGGAGTAGCTGGCAAAGATTTTCTCCCTTTCTGTAGGCTATTTTTTTCATATTCTTGTTTCCTTTACTTCACAGAAGCTTTTTAATTTTATGCCATCCCACTTATTGATTTTTCAGTTTTATTTCCTGAGTTAAACTGAGATAGGAGGACCTTGGAAAAAGTTGGTGAGAAGCCCAGCAATAGAAACTGGGATCCAGCATATTATTTCTAATTTCAAGGTGTTTTTTTAAATTGACTCACCTCCAGACCCATGAATAATGTTAGCATTGGTACAAATAAGATTTATAATCCACATTTTGTGAACACACTCCTCAGTGTACTTTCTTACATTCTGACGTAGTGCTTTGACCTGGGAATCACTCAAAATCATTGGAGTGGTAACTGTCTCTCTGTCTGGTACTTATCTCTGTAAGAGTCTCAGTGTGGCCATGACTGAAGTCCCTAAGACATCAATATCAAAATTCCAAGTAGATGTGGCTCTTGATGGGAAAGAATATTACAGATATTCAGAGAAGGGTGCTTCAGCAGAGGGAAAGGCAAGCAGAGGGAAAGGTGCTAGAGTGTGCCTGGTGGGTTTAAGAGCCAGAAAGTGGTCAAGACTGTGGGAACAGAGTATGGGGTAAAAAAAGTAGTAAACGAAATTAGATCTCTCATGGAGGAACCAGATGGCATAAGGTCTCATAGACTGCCATTTTGAATTTTACTCTTAGTAAGTCGAATGTTACTCAAGAATTTTGAGAACACACTGAAGGGAGGCAATCTAAGAGAGGATGAGAGTCCTGTGGGGTTGAGAAATTCTTTCCAAAGTAGCCACATTTGCAGCAGACATAGAAATTGTCACTAGATCCTAGGCTTCGAATTTGATTAGACAGAATAGCTGGGTGTCTTCTTTCAGGAGATGCTGAATGTATTCTATATTTGAAAAGAATGCAGACATATTTGGTGGTTAGCACCCAAATCTTCTTCTGGTTCTTTCTGGACACACAGCTAATCTACTTTCCCAGCCTCTGTTGCAGATAGGTGTAACTCTGGGTAGTGGAATGTAGATGGTGTGTGTAGTGCTTCCGGGGCTGGTCCATCCACACTGTCCAGTGTGCTTCTTTGTTGCTCTTCCCTCTGCTGGCTCACTGAGATGACTCACCTAGGTGAACTTGAGAGTCACATAAAGTCAAGTATGGCCTGGCATTGAACTTTAAAGTGAATCATCCTTGCGTAGACACAAACTCAGCCCAATGGAGGCATGCATCATATTTAAATAAACATGTTTTCTCATCTTTCATGGTCATGCCTTCAACTCCAAATTGAATAGGAAGTCAGTCCCTCAACTCCTGTGTCATCAGCTTTTCCAGAATTTCTAATGGGTGATTCTATAGATATGGAAACGTACTAGCTCTCAGGTATAGGTTTAGCTATGGAAAACCTAGTTAATGATACATAATACTTGAATTAAGTCTTGGGTAGCTTGACAAGGGTGATAAGTGGGAGAATATCTTTGATCTAACAGCTTAAAAATACTGTGTAGGTTGGGGGAACTCTTGGTGGGGTAATTGCCCCATTTCAGTCCTTTTAGAGGTTTGGGGACAGTTTTGGAATTCACGAGTTATTTTCATCGTTAGGACATGTGACTTTATGCATACTTGTGTGACTGACACCATATGATCATCTCACGAAATTACATATGACCTAAGCATGAAGCTTCAAAGGGGCCTTGCTTCTTAGATTTATACACTGGCTATTGAATCTACAGAAATATTCAGAATAACATTGCCTATGCTCCTTTCAAAAACATTTAATATCTATGTTGCCTGAAACTTATAGATATATGCCATTTTTTTGTATATTAAAAATTATGCCATCCAGTTGTAGTTTCCATTAGTGGGGCTCTATAGTAGATAGATTGATATTTTGTCTACAAATGGCCCTTTAATATGGGAATTGTCCCTTTTCAACTCTGTATAATTCAGATGGTACTCTTAATTAAGGGATTGAGTCCAAACCACAGTAGTGGTTACATGACCAAGAATGACCAATCATGAATCTGAAGGAGTTTCTATAGATTCTGGGAGAGAGTGTCTCTTATTCTGAGATCATGAACATGAACCCTCTGGCATCTCTTTTCCATGCATTGTGGAAAGATATTGGTGAGGGAGAAATGGATCCCTAATGACAGCTAGTGGGCAACTGGATCCAGCCCTGCTAGAAACCAACAGTTCTATATTCTCATACTCTTGGACTTGATTGTATTAAACAATTCACCTTCTGATTTTTGTTGTTGTTGTACTGGGAATGAATCACGGGCATTCTACCTAAGCCCTTTTTATTTTTAAACAGAATCTTGCTAAGTTACCAGGCACCAGCCTTGAACTTGTGATCCTAGTGTTATGAACCGCCATGCTCACCTGAAATTTACACAATTAATTGTATATGGGTTGGATTTCTATTATTTGTAATTTGGAGTTCTAATTAATGTCTCATGAGCTTGTTTAACTCTAGGATGGCAAGGGATCAGTATATTTTCTCTTTGACCTTTGTTCTATATTGTTTCTGTTTCTTTCTCTCTCATTTGGTTTATTCTTTGAATCTACTGCCTTGTCTGTGAGTTGTAATCTAAATGGAGAAGATGAAAAATACCTTCCTATCACTCATCCCCCTGGACTTTCTATAAAAGAGACATTTGTCTGAATTTAGATCTTGGGAAACTCCCAGTGAGAGTAGTTATTTTAACTAGTATGTCTACATTTAACCCAACTATTTAGGATCACATTAGGAAATCTTTATGTATTTTCTTACACGTTGGACAAAAGTTACTAGGGTTAATTCCAATTCATTTCAAAAGGCCTAAAATTACCTGCTTTGTGAGTTTTTCTATTTTTTATTTTTGGGTTAGTGTCATTTCAAGGGTTCTAATATCCCAAGCCATTAATACCATTGTTTCTGTTCAACAGTATCTCTAGCTTTAGATTCATGAAGCCAATGTGGGGATGATCCTTCAGATCAGGGCTTTACTACAGCTCACAGGCCAAACCCAGCCAGCTACCTATTTTTGTAAGTATTTTTTATTGCAACATAGCCATACACATTCATTTATGTATTTTCTGTAAGTTCTTCTGTAGTTGCTATTAAGACCATTTGACCACAAAGCTAAAAATACTACCTGACCCTTTACAAGCAGTTTGACAACCCCTGTTCTAGATTAGAGCTTCATAATTATTTCTTCACTCTGAAATCCATAAAAAATAATATTCATAAAATACTCTGAGGGATGAAAGAATGAACATCTTAACAATCTATTGGATAGACAGCTTAGGAAGGTCTACTCTAGACCATTTAGAGCAAGGCATGACATAGAATAGGATATACTTGGGATACCTTTGTCTGATAGATCCATCTTCTTCTTTGGAGATTGAGGAGTAATATACCATTTAAACTTTGGTTCCATAGGTCTTGCATTTGGGTTTCCATGAGAATTTCAATTCGGGCCAAGGCTACAGCTACTTCTTCTACTCATGGGTGGCAGCAGTGGTGACTTACTGACTTCCTAAGACAATTATCCCTGTTCTACCAGTCAATGCATTGCTTCTGTGGATTGAGACTAATTACAGCATACTAATGTAAGAGCTACAATGCATCTCTGAATCTGTAACAGATATAAGAGCCACAATCCCTTTCCCTTTGAATAATGCTTGAGTTAAGGTAGCTAATACCCATCTTCTAATGGCTTTCCAGGGTCCAGAATACTAACTAGTTCCCATAACTTCACCCCTGTAATAAAACCAGTTGTGTAACTCTAAGCATCCATCGTATTTTGAGGTCCCATGAATATATTCTTTCTTTTTCTCCTTTATTATGATATAATAGACAGAAGTGACTGTTCACTCTTTAGATTGCTATAGGGTAGAAAAATAGGTTAAGAATCACTCAACCAATAGAAAGAATGAAATGGCAAGTTTATTTGAAAGTACAAAAATTTAAAAAACAAACAAACTCAAGTCAAGCCTAATAAAAAAATCAATCAAACAAACAAACAATAGCAACCACACACAACCTTTCCAGTTTACATTAAAAAGCACATGCTATTTATTAACCACTTAGCTGCATTTTTAGAAAATGTCAGTTTCATGGTAGAGGAAGTTGAGTCAGGCAACAAGCTAGCAATCACAGTGAAATTATTTTAATGCTAAAATAAAATGCTGATCTCTTTTGAGAAAAGAAAGCAGAGATCATTTTCTGTTTGGTATAGATTTAGGCAATGTATTAAATAAATTCTGGTTGGAATGAGTTAAAAAATTTTGCTGGCCACTTACTTGACATCTTGAGTAGAGGTGGGGGGGAATTCAAAATCCTGAAGCTTTGGTGTCTTAGTTATATATACATATATTTTTAAAAATACATTAAAAATCAAATCTGTAATAAAAATGTCCCTGTGTTTATTTTTTAAAAACAACATTAATAGGCTCCCCTTATCTACTAAAACCATTTGTTTTTCCTAAGATGTCTGGAAGCAGAAAAGCACGTGAGATTAACTCACTGCACAATTAATTAAAATTAGATTCCTTTCCTCTAAACATCTTCCAGAGCACCAGAAAGAAGCAGGGCCCCATCAAAGGGAAAAAATAAAGCCAGTCTGACTCACAGAGAAGATGTGCAGCCAGACACATTCTGTCTGCCATCCAAGTTCTGTCTTTATTGGATTACTCAGAAAATAACTCATGCTATTTTAAAAATGAAAGACACAAGCAACTAGGCTCCTTTATTTGAAAAAGAAAAAAAAAAAAAACCCAAAACAAAACAAAACAAAAAAATCTCCAAACCAAAGTGGCTATCTTTCCTGTAATATACTTCAGATTTGGTTAAGAAGGAGAAAGTCAACAGAAAGGAGCATGGAAGGCTATTCATCCTTCTTCCTGGAAGCTTCATTTTAATTTGCATCAACCAGGTTACTGAAAATCTCTTCAGCTGTAGAAAGAAGCCTTGAATGGGTGATGGCTGCCTGGAGTGGCTCTACCTGGTTCCAGTTTTTGTCCCTTGTCCTGTGGTTTCTTGCCAAATAATGCCTAAGTTTTTACCCATTATTTCCCTCATGGTGCAGGCCCTGTGTCCCACTGGACCTAGAGAAAGAGGAAAACTAGCACAAGTATAGAGACTATGGACTGAGGGATATATTTTTCTTTTTGTATCCTTCAAGAACTCGATAAATAATACCCTAAAAGTGCAACCGTGCACAAATGCCTGGTGCACAGGTGAGTGTGGGGTGACTGATCACGGGGCTGGGCAGGAAAAGGTGTGATCTCCTTCTGCATTTTCTTTGGACCTCACTAAAGGGGGAAAGAAAACAACGGTAACGACAAAAAAGAGACAGCCTTCCTATACACATATAAATAGTCCCTTAACTAGAAGGGAAAAAAAACAAACACACTGTTTCAAATGCATTTCTAAGAGATTTAAACAAAAAATCCAAATGGAAAAATCTTGACTCCAAACTGTCTATTGCCCATGTCTCTCAGAGGAGTTAGGAGAGACCTGACTCTAATTCTAGCCCTAACCCTAACTTGGGGCGCCATTCCTGGACCTTGGGAAGAAGAGGGTGTTCAGTGCAGGGAGCCGGGGGCTCTCACAGGAGGTTCTGAAGATGGCTCTCATGTGTGTAAGAAGCCAGTGTCCTCAAGTCCAAATGCACAGGTGAAACGGACTCCTAGGTGTTAAGGAAACCCGGGAACCTAGTGCTGAAGCTGCATGAACGAGCAAGACAGGCTGGGTATACTTGACAGGGACAAAGGGCCAGCTCAGATATTTGGCCAACTCAGGTTGGGTCCTCAACCCTTGGCTACAGCAGGTCAGCTGGGAGGGTGACAATCCAGAAGCCAGGGAAGGGACTGGGGGGCTGGGGCAGGCCCCCCAGTCCTTTCTGCATGTTAGGAGCTAATAAACTCAGGGCAGGGCCTCCCTGCTTGCCTGGGATGAGGTGGATGATCTAGGCTGGCTGAGCAGGCTCTCAAAACGAGGATTCTTGGGCAGATTTCTAGAGCCAGAATCTACTCTGGGTGGATGGTTTCTGAGTCTTTTGCAAAACCCAAATGACATTGCTGACAGCTGAAGGGTGTTGTCCCTTGTTAGTTTTCTTTGCCACTGCCTCTCTAGAAGCAAGAGCAAGGCATAGCAGAAGGCAAAGCAGGTTTTGGTGGTCACTTGGATGCTTTATAGGGTGGCCATGCAATGACGACCTCCTGGTAGGACTGCTCCATTCAAATCCCCAATCGAGGCTCTAAGGGGATAGCACAGCAAAGAATCTGGTCCAGTGTCTTCTGCCTTTCGGGATATCCAACATGGCACAGAAATGCTGCTTTCTCAAAGACTGCTTAAATACCGTCTTGTGCTGCTGCCTGCAAATTTACAAGTCCTACTCAGAGGGATTCCATCAGTAACCAGATAATGCAAAGCGCAGGGTAGTGAGGTGATCGTGGGCCCTGAAGGAAGAGTAGCCTCACGGAAGAGATGACAGTGCATCATGTCATTGGAGAGGCCAGAAAAATGCCAGGTTTGATCCAACGATCATCCCTGAAATCCAGGGAAGGAGGGGGATGGAGAGGCAGCTGGCACCCCAAACTCAACTTGAGACACCCTGGAAGGAGCTTAACGAGCTTCTCATGGGCACGGGGTTGTTAGAATGTAGTAAGTCAGAGCAGATTAACCCATATGGACTTTGGAATCGCTGGATCTTATACTTCTTCAGGGCCCTGGCTGGGCTCAGAGTCCCGGGGATGAGAAGTACCCTCTGGGGGCCCAGGCTGCCTCGGGCCGTGGCCAGCATCTTCCACACTCAGAAGGCTGCTGGCTGCCTGAGAGCTGGCGCTGTTGGCGCTCCCTGACCTCGAGCGGTAAGGGGGCAGGTCAGCCTGGTTCAGAGACTCGGTGTCGGATGAGTAGGGTGGTGGAGGCAGGTCGTACCATGCAGGTCTGCAATGGAGAAGGGAGAAGGGAAAGAAAAGAACATATTAGAGCCAACAAGGCAGGCGACGTTGACACTGCTCATTTCTGAGTTGATGTTTCAAGTGAGGAATGAGATGTTTTTTTCCAAGTATACAGGCAATTCAGGGACCAGAAACCAGTGGATGAAAATAAGACAGAACAGAAAAGTCAGTGTGTTCTGGCTGGATCGTGTCCCCTGGGCAGTGCCAATACCACGTCCTCTGGGTAGACCTGGAATAAGGTTGCCAAGCCATGCCCTCGGCTCAACTTGGGTGGTCTGGCAGAGCCGCTCTGCTCCCTCAGCCAAAAGCCCCATGGCCAAGAGGTGGCTGGCATCCTGGCTGAGCCCGACTGGGGCCTTGGAATTTGGGGTTCTCGCTAGAGCCAATCCTCCTGGGGATGTGGCTAAGAGAAAGGACATCCTCTCAATCCCTCCATCTCCTCCTGTCTACCTTGTTGGAGACAGTCATTTAACAGAAAGCACATGTTGTGTTTGGCTGTCACTGCTGAAAGCTGGCTGTGAGCCGGGCCCTGTGCCATGACCCTCATGACCCTCACATCTGTCACCTCTAATGCTCACGAGAATGCTATGAAGTGGGCATTACTTTTTTGTTCATTGTGCTGGTGAGGAAACTGAGGCACAGGGACATTAAATGGCATGCTTATGACCACAAACAACTAGTGAGCAGTGCTGCGATTTGCATGCAGGTGCCCTGCCTCCAGGGTCAGTGGTGTTCACCTTCTCTACTGTGGAGGTATAGAGGGAAGGGTCATAGGTGGGACTTCATTGGACAAGCAAGGTCCTGCTCTCTTATTTGCAGAGATCTTTAAGGCCACACCCTCCCCTGACTCCTGGATCTTTGTTTGCTGCCACTGGAGAATACAAGAAGGAGCCCAGCCACCCTGGGAGCCCATCTGCAAAATGCCTAATGGGATCGACTGTGTGAATCCTGGGCTCAGCAGAAGAGGGACTTGAGCAGGGCCTCAAGTGCCAGTCATGAGAATATTAGAATAAAAGGGACTTGAACAGCTCTGGTCCAGGAACTTGCAAAATGGGTTACCTGTGATATCTTGGAGGTCACCAAAGGGCGGAGGAGGCTGAACCATCATGATTCAGTCCACTGCCCACCCAGTCTACAGAAACCCACTTTCTGGCTTTTTATATTGGACTATCTTGTAATTTCCATCTGTAACGAAGGTCCTACTGCTTAAAGAAGCTTGATATGTTCAATCCCACTCCCTTATTTCATAGATGAAACAAAGCAAAGTCAAGGGACTTATTCACTCACACATTCAATGTGATATTAACACACCTCTCATATGTACTGGGTGCTGTTCTGAGATAGCAGGTGAGGCCCAGAGCTGCTCCACGGCCTGAATGTGTGCCACTGTGGCATAACCAAAGAGAAGCTGGGCTCCCAGATAGACAAAGATTGTAACTATGGCCTCAGACAAGCAACTTACACCACAGGGCTCTGGTTTCCTCTGTAAAACTGAGGCAAACAGACCTTCCCTTAATGAGTTGGGAGGGGATTCAGTGAGATGATCCTGTGGAGTGTTTTGCAAGGACTCAGTAAATGTCAGTCACTGCCACTGCCTACAGCCACCAAACACAGGATCTTGGCAATATTTAGGAACCCAGGTATGTGAACCCCCCTCCTCCATCTCTTCAATGCAGCACATACCTTTGGTCCAGCAGGGCCTCTGAGTAGGAGGGTGGGGAGCCTACTTCTGAGGCATTCTGTTCGGCCTGGCTGGCCACGTACTGGATGCCGTTGTTGACATTGTAGGTGACGTTGCAGTGGTGGGGGTGGTCCAGGACCACCAGGCGGGACAGTAGCACCGGGTGCTGCAGCCGGTGCACAGGCAGCGTCATGAGGTTGTTCCGCTTCCGCTGGTGGTGCAAGACCAGGGCCAGCAGCGCCACCACCAGCACGAAGATGACGGAGCTGCCGATGATGGCGTAGGTGATGCTGGGGTAGTACACAAGCTGGTTCTCCGAGGTCACAAACACCTGTCCACTGCCCGGTTCTGAGAAATGCACAAGAGGAAAGACAAGGGGAGAGGGTTACAAGTCAGCCCACCTTTGCCTTTCAAATCAAAATTACTCTGAGATTCCATCCAATTCCAATCAGAATAGCAATCATCAAGAAGCCAAAAAAAAGAATAAATGCTGGTGAGAATGTGGGGAAATTTGAACTCTTCTATATTGTTGGTGGGATTGCAAATTAGTGTAGCCTCTATGGAGATCAGTGTGGAGATTCCTCAGAAAATTGGGAATGGATTCACCATATGATCCAGCTATACCACTCCTGGGTATCTTTCCAAAGGGACTGAAATCAGAGAATTACAGTAATATATGCATATCCTTGTTTACAGCAGCACAATTCACAATAGCCAAATTACAGACCCAATGTAGGTGTCCATCAACAGATGGGTAGATTACAAAATTATGAGATATACATACAATAGAATTCTACTCAGAAATAAAGAAGAACAAAGTAATGTCATTGCAGGAAAATGAATGAACGCGGAGAACATTGTGTTAAAGGAGATTTGTCAGTCACAGAAAGTGAAGGGTCATATGTTTTCTCTCATATGTGGAAGCTAGGGAGTAATCAAGATACCAGAGGGACTTCAGGTAATGGAGGAGAAACTCCAGTGGAGCCAAGGAGGTGGTCTATGGAAAGGGGTGTGTGTGAGAGGGAGGACTGGTAAATGAATCACCTCCATTGATATGGGGTACATATGTGAGAATATCAATGTCAATCTCAATACCCTGTATGGGGGGAATGGGGAAGGAGCTGGGGAAAGCCCACCATGTGCATGTATGTCATTATTACTGTGAACCACATTATGATGTGAGACTATAACGCACCAATAAAAATATAACAACAAAACAAAACAAAACAAAAACAAAGTCAGCCTGAGGCTCCTGCAAATGTTTGCAGCAGTCAAAAAAAAGGGAACCACCCAATGTCCAGTGATTGGGGAATGGATAAACAAAATGCAGTATTTTCATACGATAAAATATTATCTGGGCCAAACTGTGGAAAATACTAATACACACTACAGTGTGGGCGAGCTTCAAAAACTATGCAATAAAACAAGCCAGACCCAAAAGATCACATGAGACTGTTTATATGAAATGTCTGGGAAAGGCAAACTTAGAGAGACAGAAAGTATAGTGGTTGCCTGGGGCTGAGACAGGAAATGAGGATTAACAATAAGTGGGCATGAGGGAGCTTGCTGGGGTGATGGCAATGTTCTAAAACTGGATTTCAGTGACGGCAGTGCAAAATGGAAAATTTACTAAAAGTCACTGAATTGTACTCTTAAGGTGGGTGAGTTTTATGTTATTATAAATAAGACCTCAAGAAAGTTGCTTAAAAAACAGCTCTAGGAAATGTAATGAATGTCCAGGGAACAGTAAGTAGTAAGGATTGGTGGTGAAGCTCAGTTCTTCACTGGAAATTCGGACTATCACACACAGGAGGGACACAAGGAGGTGTGTCCAGGGCTCCCTGTGTCTGCAGAGAGTGCATTTTAAGCCAGGCCACACACTGAGCTTTCCAGCTGAGGGCCAGCACAGCACAGGGTAGTGGCCTGGACTCTGGAGCCAGCCCCTCATCCTACTTGCAGTGTGCTGCTTGGAAAGTGCTACTCACTCTGGGCTGCAAAATGGGGAGAGAAGCTCTTCGTGCTTCTACAGTATGAAATGAGAGACAATTACAAGCACTTAAAATGATGGCCAACACCTTGTGCTCTGTGTAAGGGCATGTTCCACACACACAATATCATGCTTTAGCACATTTCCCTGCCTCATAATGACCTTGTGAAGTAAGTGCTGTTTTTTTTGGAGGTGATGGCAATGTTCGAAAACTGGATTGAATCCAGGAACATTCTACTTCTGAGCTACACCCCCAGCTCTATTTTATTTTTTTGAAACAGAGTCTCACTAAGTTGCTGAGGGCCTGGCTAAGTTGCTGAGGCTGCCTTTGAACCTGTGATCCTCTTGTCCTCAGCCTCTTGTCAAGTACTGGGATTATAGGTGTCTGCCACCACAGCTGGCTTAAGTGCTCTTTTTAGGATGAAAAAAGTGAAACTTGGGGAGGCTGGGTGCCATGATCGAGGTCACACGGGTTGAAGATAAGGAGCCTCTGACCTTTGGTGGCCTGAACTTTGCTCCTAACGCTCTGCTCCGCAGCCCCTTACAAGTCTGTAGGCGTTTCCTCAAGAGTCCTAGGGTGATGGTCTGGTACACATCCCATCCCTGTGGGTGCCAATATCCTCCTCTGCTGAGCAGCCACGTTTCAAATGCTCAGGTAGAGGCTTTCCAACCAGTGGGATACACCCGGCACCCCAGGAATGTCCAAGCAGGCACAGGAAACCAGAGCATCCCCTCCCCACAGAAACTGGGGACCCCTCTTCTGTGCACAAGAACTACAATGACCCACTGCTGTGGCCCAGCTGGGGCAATAATCTAAATGTGGCCCCAGCAAGCAACTATGATGACCACGGCACTGTGTTCACGCCATGTGCAGAGCAGCGACATTTCCATGGGTCCCCAGTGGCCAAAATGTGGACCGGAGGTAGCAGCTAAGTGCTTCACTCCTTCCCTCAACATGAGCTATGTCTTTTTTGTTCATTACTGCTTCCCCAGGGTGCAGGATAATGCCTGGCGTACTCTAAACACTCGATAAATGCATACAATTTGAGGGGAAAAGTCAGTTGACTCACGTACACTGGTAAATTATTATTATTCCTATTTTTCAGATGAGCAAATTGGCTCAGATAGGCAAATTAACTTGTCTAAGGTCACATAAAAAAGCAGAGGAGCTAAGGCTGAAACCTAGATATTTCTCCTTCAAAAACATCACATGCAGCTGGGCTTGGTGGTGCACACTTGTAATCCCAGTACTTGGGAAGCTGAGACAGGAGGATTCCAGCTTTGCAGCCAGCTTCAGGAATTTAGGCCCTCTGCAATGTAGTGAGACCTTGTTTCAATATAAAAAAATAAAATAGGGCTGGGGGTGTGGCTCAGTGGTAGAATGCCCGGGTTCAATTCCCAGTACCACAAAAACAAAACAAAACAAAAAACACATGCTGAGACACATACTCTCTTTTCTCATTTAATGATACAAAGATTTTCTGATTCCATAAATAATCCTAATCTGAGACCAACAAAGACCTTCCCTGAGACCTCAAACTTCCCTGTGTATTTTTTCCTTTGAGCCACACCCAAGGTTCTCCAAACACTCTCAAGGTTCTCCAAATCCTTAGCCATGATTACTTTAATGTATGTTATACATTTTAACTGCACAGAAAAAAAGTAAAGATAATTAATCCCACCTGGAAAACAGAAGTGTGACGTTGCACAGTTAAGGGAGAGAGGTGGTTTTGGGGTTTTTCTGGAAGCAATTAGCTGTCACTCTGTTCTTAGCTTACATATTTAAAAGCTAGTGTGTGTGTGTGTACATTTCAGAATTCAGGTTCAGAATTAACTATATTTATTTTGTCACCTCCTACACAGAGCTATGAAGTCACAGAACATTGGGGTCTTATCGTGAGGCCACCACTTGTAGCTGTTTCTTTGGCTCAAGTAAGTTTTTTCACTTTCCTGAGCCTCAGAGCCTGATCTTTAAAATGATGGTGAGGTAGGGGGATAGAAGCACCATGTCCCTGGATTGTGGGGAGGGGACAACATAGATACAAGTGCTTAGCACAGTGCGGACAAGGGTTTGTGCTCAGTACTGCTGGTTCTTTTAAAGGCATCATGATGATGACGATGAAATATAGATAACATCAAACCCCCTTTTAAGTGTGCAGTTCATTGGCATTAGGTATTAGCTGCATTCACACTGTCCTGCAACCATTCTCAGCATCCATCTCCAGAACTTTCCATCATCTCTAAGTAGTCAATGCTACTTTTTTTTTGGTACTAGGGATTGAACACAAGGGCATTCTACCTTCAAGCTACACCTCCAGGCCTTCTTTTTTAAGTTTTGCTTTGAAACAGAGTCCTGCTAGGTTGCTGAGAGTATCTCTAAGTTGCTGAGGCTGGTCTCGAACCTGTGATCCTCCTGTGTCAGCCTACCAAATACTAGGATTACAGGCGTGTGTACCATGCCTGGCTTAATGCTACTTCTTAGCATTCATATTCTTAGTGTTAATCTTCCAACTTCTCTGGACCAGTGGTAGAAAAGGGAAAAGCCTCCTTTTGAGGGGTGAAATGGGGTAGATTTTCAGATAGAAAACAAATGGATTCAGAGGTCTTAAAATGCTGACTTCTGCATAACCCCATGCAGGATTAAGGGTAGACGTGGCAGCTCTTTAGAATGAGTAGGAAGTCAAACGCTTTCGGATCTTAAGGATGTGATCTCACCTAGTCTCTGAGCAGGCTCTCTCCAGGCCTGTCATGATCACATCTGCTCTAGAAATCACGATGTTGGATAACTCAGTGGTGCCTGGTCTCCCGGTTTTTGCTCCGTGTGTAAAATGTCATCTTGTATTAATTCATTAACTTTTCTTAAGAGCTTAACTAGCCTGCTGGCCAAATTACTAATGTCAGAGTTGCCTGGGCCCTAAGCTCCAAGTGCATAATCTACAGATAATAAAGTTTCTGCTTATTCTGGCTGCCCCTCAAGCGAATGCCCTCGTGTTCTGCTGTCCAACATCTTGAATTCCTGTCCTGAGTCTGTGCTTCTGCTGCATGAATTCCAGGTGACTGGTTCCTCCCCAGAGACCACTGCACTTCCAACAGCTGTCGCCACAGCCACGGGTGGTGGGACAGCACCTTGTGTGTGACTCCCGGTGTTCTTCACCTCAAATCCTCAACCTTGGTGCTCAGGACAGATCTCAGGACAGTTTTCTAGCAGATGGCAGCCAGTGTCTTCCCTTGTACTAACTCACTCAGAGGTGCTGAAAGGACTGGCAGGGGGAATGAAGTGGCCGGAACTTGAGACTAGGTGTTCCTTTCCTTCTACACAAGTCCTTCCTCCAGATGCAAACCAACCATCCTACAGAATACTGTAGTTTATCTACTGGATTAGCAGAGGCAAAGTTGGATATCATATTTTATTGGCCAGGTCTTGGGAAAACAGATACATTCATGCATGGTACATATTCAGACGTGGCTAGTGGACAGGTAAATTGGTACGAATCCAGGAAGGCAGGGGGGTTAACAATCTATAGTCAGCCCTCCGCATCCATGATCTCACATCTGCAGATTCTACATCCCTAGATCCAAGCAATCGTGGATCAAATCTATTCAGAAGAAAAAAAATTTTTGTTTGCACTGAACATGCACAGATTTTTTTCTTATTATTCCCCAAACTCTACAGTTAACATCTAGTTACATAGCATTCACATTGTACTAGGCATTATAAGTCACCTAGAGATGATTTAAAGTATACAGGGGGGTGTACGGTATACATAGGGTCTATGCAAATACTGTGCCAATTTATATAAGAGACTTGTGCAGCTCTGATTATTCCTACAGATAACAAGGAATGAATCAATATTAAAATAAAAATATACATATTCTTTGACACAGTGATTGTCCTCTTAACCTAACAGATATTCACAAAGAAATAACATTCTCTCCTCTCTCTTTCTCTTTCTCCCCCCCCCCACCCTTCCTCTCTTTCTGTGGTGCTGGGGATTGAACCCAGGGTATCATAAATGTTAGGCAAGCATTCTACCACTGAGCAACAACCCCAGCCCAGAAATAACTTAATACAAGTATTCAGTTGTTTGTAATAGCAAAATATATAAGAAACAATCTAAATGTCTGTCATTGTAGCCTGGCTTAATAAATTATGGTATAACCATATAATATCATTCCTGCCTTAAAATGAAGGCGGCACTACATGTACTGATGTAGAATGATATAAAGATATACTGATAAGTGAAAAAAGCAAAATCCACTGGAGAATGGCTATGGTTTGGATACTGCTTAAACAGTGTGCCCCCAAGCTTTCATATGTTGGTATTTAATCCCCATTGTGAGGTATTAAGAGAGTAGAAACTGAATCCGACTGTGGCATTTAAAGGTGGGCATCTGGGAGGTGATTATGATTAGATAAGGCCATCGTGTTGTAGCCCTCATGATTGAATCCTGCTGGCTTTAAAGGAAGAGAAAGGAGACCAGAAGAGAGATACACAGGCACTTCTGTCTCACACTCAAGCCATGTGGTGCCCTGCACAGAAGGCCATCACCAGATGGTGGCCCTTGAGCCTCTAGCACTGTCAGCTCAATAAACCTCTTTTCTTTATAAAGTTATCTAGCCTCAGGTATTTCATTATAGTGAACAGTCTCATTGAATGTCTGGCATATTTCTGGGAGGACACACAGAAATGGTAACACTGGGAGCTTCTAGGGAGGGGAACTAATGCTGGTGGATGGAGGCAGGAGGAGACTAACTTCTCATGGCTTATCCTTTCCTGTCTGTGTCATGTGGCTGGTAATATTGATTAGAAAAAGAAAATGCATGGTCTCTTTCTTTGGCTGATGGGCCCCTCAGTGTCATAACTATTTCCCTTCCTGCTCTCCCGGTGGCTGCTAGGGCTCCTCAGGCTCATGCCTTACTGTCCCACACTTGAGGGGACCCCTGTTACTGCCAGGACACTCCCTGAGGATGGCTCCTGAGCCTCCAGCCCGGCCTCTTGAGGATTTCTGTTTTGAAATATCTGCCGATTCTCAAACTGACTCCTCACCATGTCTTTGAAACTTCAACCCTTGAGTGTTGTGTTTGTTACAGTTGTTCTCCAGATTAAAAACTGACTTTTAAAAAGCCATGCTTATTGAGGTATAACTTATGCACAACAAAATTTGTTCTTCCAAATGCTGAGGTAGATGAGTTTGGCAAAATGAACATTTGCATAAGCACCTCCCCCATCAAGATCTGGAGCCTCCCATGCCCTGTCTTCCCTCCTCTCCAACCCTGAAATGCCTCTGTGCTCCTTTGCAATTTGTCCCTTGCATTCATTACCAGTCATGGGAATCATGGGCCTGTTTTCTGCCCAACTTGTTTTGCCTTTTCCAGAAAGCCGCAGGAGCAGAATCATGCAGCATGCAGCTTGGGCGTCTGGCCTCTTTCACTTTGCACAGTGTCTTTCTAAGTTGTTGAGGCTGGCTTCAAACTTGTGATCCTCCTGATTTGGCCTCCCAAGTACAGGGATTATAGGCATGGGTGACCACGCCTGGCTACATCAACTCTTTTTATATTCTATTCAAGGAATCTTCCCTAAACCTTTGCCTAGAAGGAATTTTATAGCTTTAGCTCCATAATTTACATCTATGATCCATTGCGAGTTAATTTCTGTTTATAGTACAAGGAAAAGGCCAAGGTACTTTTATCTCTTCATCTACAGATCCAATTTCCCAGTGCCATTTGTTGCAAAGCCAGTCCTTTCCTATGGAATTATCTTGGCACGTCTGTTGTAAATCAATTGACCATCCAAGTCTGGGCCCATTTATAGACTATTCTGTTTGACTGATCTGTAGACCCATTCTCATACCAATAAGTGTGTTGGTAACTAGAGCTTTATATATAGTCGAATCCCAGACCCAGATAGTGTCAACACTGCACACCATTTTTCCCTCCCAAATTGAACTTTATTTCTGATTATAAAATCCATGCTTGTTATTAAAATTAAAGTAATATATGAGACCGGAGGATCCGGGTTCGCGGCCAGCCTCAGCTACCTAGTGAGGCACTCCGCAACTTAGTGAGACTCGGTTTCAAAATAAAGAATAAAAAATAGGGCTGGGGGTGTAGCTCGGAGGTAGAATGCCCCTGAGTTCAATCCCCAGTACCGAAAAAAAAAAAAATAAAATAAAATTAAAGTAATATAGAAATGTTCAAGGCAGGCAGGATGTCTTCTTCTCCTCCCCTTCCCTACTAGAGAATTCCACCAGATAAAAACACAGTTCAGAGTTTTGTGAGGACCACGGCTGGCCAATTTCTCCTGCCAAGGGCCAGGTAGTAAATATTTTATGCTTTGTGGGCCATACAGTTTCACTCAGAACTACTCAACCCTGCCACGGGAGCATGATGGCAGCCAGAGACAATCTGTCAATGAATGAGTGTGGCCGTTCCCAGCCAACCCTCATTTACAAAAACAGGCAGAGCCTCAGGTTTCATACTCTGGCTGCAGACCCACAGGATAGAGCCTTCAGGATTATTCTCTATGCAAACCCAGTCCTTTCCTATGGAATTATCTTGGCACCTCTGTTGTAAATCAATTGACCATCCAAGTCTGGGCCCATTTATAGACTATTCTGTTTGATTGATCGATAGACCTATCCTCATACCAATAAGTATATGCATGCTCTTTTCCTCATGATGTACAGATACTACATGATGCACATGCTCACCACCCCCACTCTTGTGAAAGAGGGCCTGTGTAGTAGCTCGCCATGTAGATACCTCACACTTACTCAGCTAGCCCTCTACTGTGGTGCACTTGGACTGCTTCCTTTTTGCTATTACCCACCATGTGCAATTCTTGGATAGACTGACCAGGCTGGAGGAGCCATGAAGGGAGCCTGCTGTGCCACCGCTCCACAGTCCTGCCTGCTATGCTTGAACGTGGCCCCAAAGTCTGTGTGTTGGAAATTGAATCCCCCAGTGCAACAGTGTTGAAAGGTGGGATGTTTAAAAGGCAAGTAGGTCAGCTGGGTGTGGTGGTACAAGGCCAGGTTCAAGGCCAGTCTCAGCAACTTAGTGATACCCTTAGCAACTTAGACCTTGTTTCTGATAAGTGGATTGATTAGTACCAACGATAGTCAGGTGAGCTTGGGCTTTGTTTGTTTCCCTGTATCATGTCTTCTGCTATGCTGTGATGCAGCAGGACAGTCCTCACCAGCTACGGCCCCTGGATCTAGGACTTCCACCCTCCACAACTATAAGAAATAAATATCTGTATTTTGTAAATTATCCAGTCTGTGGCATTCTGTTAGAGCAGCCTAAAACAGACTAGGGCAGTGTCTGACACAGGTGCTGACTAAATTAGTGATCTTTGGTCGGTTTCTCAGGATGATTTCTAGCCCTTTCTCTAGCAGCCTGATCTCTGGGTTTAAATATGTGGCATTGTTTGGAATACTCTGCTTCTCTCTTTTCACACTGAACCCTAAGCGTGGTCAATTCTGCTGGGCAGTGTCCCCAGCCTCTGCTGCTCAGCTGCAGTCTCCTGGGCACATCCAGGCCAGGAAGAGAAGCCGCACCAGGGCCTTACATCATCAGCCTCTTTGAACTCCAACCTTTCTGTGGCAGTACCTCCAGTCTGAACATCACTCAGTGCTGCATGGCTATGTAATTCCAGACAGATCAGGGTCTCTCCATGGCTCTTGCTACCCCACTCTGCCACTTTCCTTCTGCCCCTTGCTTCTTGGCACTGACCTAGAGGGTGTGAGGGTGTGTAGAAAAGTCTAGAATTGGAACGAAGAGCACTATTTGCCTTGTGACATCCCCCATTCCTGATAAGAACTAAAATAACAAAACTGAAAGTACCAACAATCACCCTGACCATTTGTATTTGCTTTGAATGAAGAAAACAAAGAGCAATAATAAGATCATAATAATAATGGTCATAATTGCTCTTACATTATCTCGCAGTATTGTGTGTGTTTTATATGTATTAACTCTGAGCTACATCCCCAGCCCTATTTTATATTTTATTTTGAAACAAGGTGTCACTAAGTTGCTGAGGACCTCCTTAAGTTGCTGAGGCTGGCCTTGAACCTGGTATCCTCTTGTCTCAACCTCCTGAGTACTAGGTTTACCCTAGTACCTAAAAAAACAAAACAAAACAAAACTAGATCAGCTGACGCCAGAGCCAGCTTGTACAGGAGCCCTGGGGAACTAGGGTATCCACTTCTGGAATCTATCCTCTTTCTTTGTGTGTGTGTGTGTGTGTGTGTGTGTGTGTGTGTGGTACTGGGGATTGAACCCAGGGGCATTCTACCTTCGAGCTCTATCCCCAGCCCCATTTTTTATCCTTTATTTTGAAACAGGGTCTCACTAAGTTTTGGAGTGCCTCACTAAGTATCTGAAGCTGGCCTCGAACCTGGATCCTCTGGTCTCAGCCTCTCAAGTACTGGGATTACAAGCGTGAGCCACCATGCCCGACTTCTATGCTCTTTCTTAACTGGGACTTTATTCCATCTTTCTTATATGTCTGGCTCACCATGAAGAGTTCTTGGTGTGCAAAGACTCCTCCTCAGAGTCCCCGTCAGTGTCTCCTACCCTACAAGAATACCTTGATCTCTCTTACCCCACAAGAATACCTTGATATCTACAAAGTAACTTTGAAACACAGCAATGTGGTCATTCACAGCCTCCTAGGTTAGAGAATCAAAGCTATAGGAAGGAAAACACCGAGGAGAGAAGGGTAACCTTGAGGCCGAGGAGTGACCACCTGACCTGCTGTTTCTAACCTTCCTGGAAGGTGCGTGATTTCATTTAAGCCCTTATGGAAGTGTGCCGTTTTATTTTCCTGATTTTATAGATGGAGAAAGTGGAGCTCAGGGAGGTTAAGTAACTTAAAGAAGATCACAGAGAAAGCAACTAACACTGTTGTACAACATAGTGGTATAGCTAGCAATGGGGCCCAGAAGCCTAAAGCCAGAAACCATCACACTGCCCCCGGTAGCTCTCTCTGCTCCCTCTTTCCCCTTTCCTGTGTCTCCTATCCATCTGTCACCTGTCACCCCATATTACTGCTCTTACAATGGGGTTCCTCGTCTAAGAATGCCAGTAGAGGTTCAATTTTAGACTCTGGTCAATATTTAAAGTGTCTTCCGTGGGAAGGCAAGAGGTATTAGAGAAGGGTAACTAGGTTACACAGGAGTAAAAAAAATTGAATTAGACAAATTAAACCATCTCTTTTTTGTTACTATTCAGAGTGCAGGCTTGGGAACCAGAACTGGAACTTCAGCTATGTCACTAGTTGTGGGACCTGAGATAAGTTACTCTACTTCTCTCTGCCCCTAAATCAGGTTAATAGCAGAACTTATCTCATTGTGTGTGTGTGTGTGTGTGTGTGTGTGTGTGTGTGTGTGTATAAAAAGAGAAAATCCACATAAAAATGTTTAGAGTGGTATTTAGTACAGAGTTAGTACTCAACAAACCTTAGTTATTACTATAGTTATTACTACAGGACTTTTCAGAGCCTTTGCTACCCAAATGTTCTTTGTGACACTGGACAAAGGTCTGCAGTAATTTCATGAACCTCTATGCTATACTGAGAGGGAATAGAACCCTGATCACATTCCGAATGAGCACATTCCCAGCATTCTAGAAGTTGTCCTTTCACAAATCACACATGGGCAGGCCTGGCCTCTGGGCACATTACTGGACAAAGATCTGTTGCTACAGTGACCAACTCAAGAGAATGAAGCTGAGAAGTGACTGTTTCACTCCCTTCTCCTCCTGATGCTGTATGAGACCCATCTCTCTGGCCACAGCAACGTCACTGGCTGGAGCCTCTAGCTGTGCAGCAGGTCCCTAGTGTGAAATGAGAGACGCCATCGGGGAGGGCTGTCTGCCACCCAGCACATCCCACATTGACAAGAACCCAGCAGCAGAAAATTCACGAGGAGCCCAAGGCTGCCTGGGCTTGTCCTCTGGATTTGAGCGTTCCTCACGGCCCCTGAATAATCAGCTCATCTGCGCTGCTTCTGCCCGAGAAACCTTATTACCCGGGGAAATGCTGAGTGTGCAACACTTGGAGTGCAGAAAACCCTCTGAATAATTTAGGGAACGTGCTGGTAACAGGAGCCTCACACACGGGGCTCCCAAGGGGAGCTTTATTGACCAGGAACAAATGCCTGGCTTCTGGAGATTTCAGATCCGGATACAGTGACCCAGGACCCCAGGGCAGGGCAGCTCCTTTTGCTGTGGTCCCAGAGCTGGCAGGGCAGGGATGCCAGAGGGGAGCCAGGATACACCTGGCCATCCTGGCCCCTGGTGCTTGTGCCTCATATACCCCCTCCCCCCACCCCCACCCCCCAGTCACCACAGCCTCTGCCTGCCTCCTCTCTACAGTATCTCCCACAGAGCTGCAGGCTGCTCCTTCCAAACCATAAACTCAGTTGTTCATGTCGCTCCCCTACTCAAAGCCCCACAGGCGCTTCCCATGTGCACAGCACAAAGCCCAGGCTCCAGGCCCGATGCAATCTTGTCCCTGTGCCACTCTGGCCTCCGCTCCTGCCCCTCCTGCATCCCGGCTGTCTGCCTCCCTCCTGCCCGGGTGTCCAGTCTCTGCTCCAAGGCCCAGGCCTGATGCTTGGCTTCCTGGCCCTGTCAGCTCCCTCTGTCCCTTTACTCTGCTGATCTGCCCTCACACACCTGTCACTGCTTGTCACTGTACAATGCATTAGCATTCAGTCATCCGTCTTTCTCACTGGAATGTAACTCCACATGGGCCGGGCTGGATTCCCTTTGTTCTTTGCTGCCTGCTCCCAAAAGCAAACCTCTGCTGAGGGCAGGGGGCAGAGGGCCTCTACCTTGTGCCCTGTGACATCTTGACATTTGCATCATAGATGTGAGGCACTTCATGGCCATTACTTCTTTTAGCCTCACAGGTGAGAAACCTACAGCTCAGAGTAGTGAGGTCACTGCTCTTGGTCACAAGGCAGGGTTGTGACAGCCCTAAGTGGGTTCCAGGTCTGTCTTTCCAACACCCGGAGATGCCACACAGGGTGAGCACAGGCCCCACCAGACAGGTGTGTTGTGGAACTGTTTCAGGGAATTGAAACCATGGTGGTGGCTGACATATTCACCCTGACGTTGATGGGCAGCAGGCCGAGCTCAGGATTATAGAAAGGACACAGTCACATTCTTCTAGAATATTCCTTCTCACAAACTAGATGGGGGCAATGAATCCCTCTCCCAGAATCATCTCATGTGCTGGCCACGCCCCCTGGAATACAGCCTTTGGGCTTCCTCAGACAAACTCGCCACTTGCCTGCTGAGTGTCGGGGTCTTGCAAACGCTGGCTCCCAAGCACAGGCCCCACCAGACAGGTGTGTCGTGGAACTGTTTCAGGGAATTGAAACCATGGCGGTGGCTGACAAACCTGGCTTAAAAGAGGAGACGGGAAGAGTCTAGTGAAGGGCACAGTGGGAAGCTGTTTCCAGCCTAGGCCTGAAAGGTGGAAGACATGGTTTCTGGAATCTCCTGGGCCCTGGCACCTGACAGGGGCTGGGCCTCTGATGGAAGAAGGCAGCCACCACTAGGCGAAGAATATTCTGGCCTTTTCCCTTTCCACCCTCCACACTCCTGCAGGTGCTCACCGCTAGCCACACCCACTGGATGCCAGCGCTGAGGCCCCTTCAGGGAGGAACAGCCTGGACACTGCACGTAGATAGGCTCTCCTAGAGCGCCAGCGCAGGGTGCCCCGGCCCTCTATGGAGGAGCTCCCCTTGCTTCCCCACCTCGGCCTGGCACATCCCACCATCTTCCTGGCCTGAGCCCAGGCACCACCACATTCGCGTAGCCTCCCTGCCCCTTCAGTTGGAATTAAATGGCTCTTTTCTGTGCCCTCCTCTGATGCCATCTTTCCTCTGATGGCATCGTACCAGCGTCTACCACAACACTGGAGGTGAGGGGCTTCAGGTACAATGCAGGCAACCTGCTGGTCATCTTGTCCAGCGCTGGCCCCACTCAGGGAAGGGGCTTCCTTTAGAGCTGACCCCCAGGCCCACTTCACCCCGAGGTGGAAGTAAAGGAAGACGGCCCGAATGAGAAAAGCAAAGGCTGTGTGTTCAGAGCTTGCCAGAGCAATAGTGCGCCAGCCACTGTCACTTGTGTTTGGCAGGGATGCTAAGGCAGGCAGAGCCGGGAAGGGTTGATGGAGAAGAAGGGAGGCTGCAGCCTGCTGGCACGGGGAGGCTGGCGCTGGCCTTGCTTGCAGCAGCCGTCCCAGGCAATTGCTTAGGAAGCATATGGGGTTTTCTCCATTTGGTCCTAAATTGGAAGCAGGGACAGAAATGAAGGAAAGCTGTCAGTTGATAATCAAGTCTTTGCTGTTTGGGGCTGCGTGTTACAGGGATCACTGCGTGGCCTCCTGGAGTATTCCAGTGATCAACAGTGATCACCATCTAGTGACAGTGATCTAAGTTCCTACAAGCCTGTCTTCCAGCAGGCCGGCCTCCCAGGCTGGTTGCTGTGGATAATGGTACGGCTTCCTGGACTGGTCACTGCAGGCTGCAAGCCAGGGTTCTGTTTTCACACAAGGTCTGGCCATTGTCTGTCTATAAATTTGGTCTCTCATAGATGGTCCAACCCAGGTCCCCAAATGGCTCCAACCCACTTCTGCTCCTGAGCCTCTGTGGCACCTGGGCACGGGTAGAGCTCAGTTTCATCGTTGGCAAAGCAGGGATAGTGGATGGCCGCCCTGTAGAGTCCCTTCAAGATTAGAGCTGATGCATGTGAAATGCCTGCCACAAGCAGTAGGTCTGCATGAACAGCTGCTAGTATCTACACATTCCACCTATGAGCATATGGAAGTGAGGCATAGGTATGAATGAAGACAGGTCTATTTAACTAAAGATAGCAGGTGCTCAGTGGTTAGTGGAGGCCTGGGGTTTCATTGACTGGGTAAGCGGCGGTTTTGCCTGGGACTGTGTGAGTGATTCTGGGCAACTGTCTCCAGCTTTCTAAGCCTCATTTGTAAAATGAGGATTAAAATTTGTAAAATGAGGATTAAAAAACTGCAGCCAACCTGGGCGTGGTGGCACATACCTGTAATCCTAGTACTTGGGAGGCTGAGACAGGAGGAACACAGGTTTGAGTACAGCCTCCGCAACTCAGTGAGAATCTCAGCAACCTAGTGAGATTCTCAGCAACCTGGTGAGAGACCCTGTTTTAAAACTAAAATTAAAAAAGGACTGGGGGTGTAGCTCAGAGGTAGAATGCCCCGGGTCCAATCCTTAGTACCAAAAACCCCCCAAAACCCTGCAGCCACCACAGAGTTGATACGAACATTAAAGACAGCTATCTTAAATTTGAGCCAAGGAAACCAACAAATGAGTTTGCTTCTTTTTATCTGTACAAAGGCCCTGACCCCTTTCAGGCTTGATTACAAAGGGCCCGGTAGTGGCAGAATGGCAGCAAAGAGAGAACAATTCCAAGAGGAAAGTGGGAAAAATAGCTGTAGTTCTCAGGAATATGGAGTCTCTTGCTTCCAAGGTTGGGGGGAGGCTGAAGGGGGGAGTCCGGTGGGGGCCACACATATTTATTCACCGAGGTGGCCCCATCTTGGGTTGGACCCTGTGCTTAGTGCTAGAATTTGGAAACTAAAGAGTGCACATGCCTCAGCTGGGGGTCTTGCAATCCAGCCCTACCAGCAGGGCCTCCCTCAGGCTGCAGCCACAGTCTTCCTTATCTGTAAGCTTCAAGGCACTGTCCTGTCCACTCTAAACCAAGGGCATCCCTGCATCCACCCTGATTTTCCTGTTTAACACAAGCATCCCCTGGGGCTGGACAGCCTTTGTGAATCTCTATTCCAAGCACACCTCCCCCGTACAATTTAGATGCGGATTGAAAAAGCTTAATTTAAAGGGCAGACTGGCAAATGACTGAATCAAAAGAGAACCACGAAAACCCCACTGAACCATTACCATGGCAACTCGAGTTGCTAAAATTAACTGAAAGGGGGGTGATGGGAAAACCCGAGCTGCCCAGCATCACACAGACCACAGCGGGAGCCATCCAGGCCCCGAGCCAGAGGGAAATGAGAGAGGGAATCCATTTGCCAAGAAGGAGGTTGGACTCTAGGACCAGGATAGACAGGCGACAAATGCACTAAGATTAAATTCAAAATGAGAGGAAAGAAAAGGGTGGGGGAGGGGGAGGCTGGGCGGATGGGAATGGGGAGCGAAAGTTCCAAGACTGAAGACTAAATAAGGCACGTGCCCCCCTGGGAATGTTCAGCTCTTGTTCTACAGGACCAAAGGGCTTCCTGTCCTCTGTCCTCCATGCTCCCACCTGTGCCTGCCACTGGGAAATGGGGGGCCGGATGTCTCCCTGATAACTACCCACTCCTTCCTTTCAACAAGTGTTATGAAAACTGCCAACTGGTGCCTGTGGCCTCTAAGTTCTAAGCTGCTCACCCCGAAGACAGCTTTTCAGAACGGAAGGAAAAGCCAAGGTCCCAGAGCTCTTTGAAGTGTGCTAAGAAATGCTGTACACCCTGGGAGCCTGGTCTCTGCTCTGATGAGGAAGGGCCTTGTGACAACCCAGAGGCCAGCTGGTTAATG
>PVLC010017327.1:0-33944 GCA_004027655.1 Graphiurus murinus
TTTTTTTTTTTTTTTTTTTTTTTTTTTTGCGGTACTGGGGATTGAACTCAGGGGCATTCTACCTCCGAGCTACACCCCCAGCCCTATTTTTTATTCTTTGTTTTGAAACCGAGTCTCACTAAGTTGCAGAGTGCCTCACTAGGTAGCTGAGGCTGGCCGCGAACCCGGATCCTCCGGTCTCAGCCTCCCGAATGCTGGGTGTGACTCCTTTCTTGAGCAGTTTTATTTTGTAGTTAGTTTATTGTACAGTGTGATGAATTTTAAATTAGTACATATTAAAGAAGTGATATATCTAAAGAAAAATCAGAAATAATATCAAGTTTCATAAAAAAACTGTCTTGACCTTAAGCTATGAGTAAATTGAAAATACTCTAAATCCAAAGTGCATTTAGCCCACTGGGAGCTGCTGCTCACTGCTGTTGCCCAGTCTTGAGAGAGAGTGTCCTATCCTCATATTGCTAGCCCAGGAAAAGATCAAAATTCAAAAGTCACCAGCCATGGAAAAGACCCAGATTCAAAAGTCAACATATGGTTTATACTGAATGCATAGCACTTTTGCACCATTATAAAGTTGAAAAATTACAAGTTGCAGACCATCTGTAGTCATGCCCCATGAGCTTTCCATCTTTCTGAATCTCTGCTACACTTAGCACCAGTGTGGGAACAAAACAAAATGAGAGAGAGAGAGAGAGAGAGAGAGAGAGAGAGAGAGAGAGAGAGAGAGAGAGAGAGAGAGAGAGAGAACAGAACTACAGAACTGCCTTTATGCCCATTGAAGTTATATGGGATGATATATGATATAGCAAAAATTCTAGCCTTTGACTTTAAAGATGTAACTGAGCAGAAAATAGCCATGTACCTAACCCAATTTATGAAAAATCAACATTTCAAGTTTAATCACAGACACCCTTTGCAAAGCCTGTTGTTATTTTGTGAGTTTATTTACTTTTTTCAGATAATGATAAGAATAGCCATTGAAATATAATTTATATACCACAAATTGATCCATTGAAAGTATACAATTCTAGCCAGGCATGGTGGTGCACACTTGTAATCTTGGTACTTGGGAGGCTGAGGCAGGAGGATCACAGGTTCAAGGACAGCCTCAGCAAGTAATGAGACTCTCATCAACGTAGAAAAACCCTGTTTCCAAATAAGAAATAAAGTTGGGCTGGGGGTGTAGCTTGAAGGTAGAATGCTTCTGGGTTCAATCCTCAGTACCACAAAAAAAAAAAAAAAAAGTATAATTCTATTGGTTTTAGTATATTTACAGAGTTGAGCTGACTGTCACCATAATCTAATTTTAAGGACATTGTCATCATCCTCCAAAGAAATCTTAGCAGTCCCTCCCTTCCTCTCCTTCACCAGCTCAGCCACAGGCAACCACTAACCTACTTTCTGTCTCTGCAGATTTGCCTATTCTGAACATTTCATATAAATGAAATCATACAATATGTGCTCTGTTGTGATGAGTTTCTTTGGTGCAGTATAATGTTTTTGACATTTGCCTATGATGTATCCTGTATAAATATTCCTTTCCCTTTTTAAAAAAGTCTATATCGTAAATCTATTGCAATAATCAGATAATATAAAAATGCACAAGGCGTCACACAGGAATAGCACAACTCCTACCAATTACTGAGTTACCAAGCAGTCTAGCCCCATATTTGTGGAATAGTCAGGTTCCCAGGCCAACAGACAAACCTACATTTGACTTTTCAATAAAATAACAGTTGTAATAATGCTACATGGTGAGACAGAGGATTGACCCCTCTGATTCCAAGTGTGGGGAGTTATCTTAATACCCATCTTCATTTACTTAAGGAAACTAAGACACAAGCCTGGGATGCACAAACTGTAGACATAATGAAGTTAGGGGAAAAGTTGTTTAAGATATCACTAGGTGTTCTAGATAATTTAAATACTCAATTATATTTTTTTTGCTATGATGGATTTGCTGGACTCATCCTTGGAAATTAGCTTGTGTGTTCTGTTTATGTCTTATACACACAGGAAAGGGGTCTTGGGGAATGTGAAATATCTAAATTCAGGGGACTGCCAGATAAGGCATCCATTATTCTTTATTGATGAATAATAATCCATTTTAGATTTTGTGTATTTATTTATTTATTTTTCATCAGTTGATGGACATTTGAGTTGTTTCTGCATTTTGGCTTTCACAAATAATGCTGATATAAGCAGTTGTGTACAAGTGTTTGCATGGAAAAATTTTTTCCTTTCTCTTGTGTATTTACCATGTAGATTTTCTGGGTCATACAGCAACTCTGTGTTTAACATTTGAGGAACTAATTCATATTGGTTTATCCCCAAATAACTTTATTTTGTATATCTTTTTCTGTTATTTTCATTTTTGGTGTTGACATTCCCCTATTTTTTTCCTTTGTGCTTTTGTATAAGTTTTATTTTTTTAATGCTATCTCAATTATTCCAGCATACATGTATTATTGCCTACTGCAAGCCAGGTTTTGGGGGGGAGTGTGGTGATCTTGATTCTCCCAGATCTTATCCTCTGAGGGGAGACAGATATACGTAACAATTTAAATTACTATGAGATGTGCTGTAATAGAGGAACTATAGAGTGCTCATGGTGTTTACAGAAAAGGCACCTCCCCCCTTTTTATTTACTGCTACAAACATTAAGATTTAACTTACCTGACTGATTTCCAGCAGTCAATATTCCTAGTTTAACATTTTATGGCTTGGTTTTATGCTAAGATTGCTAACATTGAGTTATGCTAGGATAATCGCTTCAATTTTTAGCAGATTAATTCTCTCTCATAATTCAAATCTCATATTGGTAAAGAACATGAAATAATAACTGATAATAACTGTTAGAAACCTTTTAATATTCTTTAAAACATTTGAGGCGAAGCTAGCATTGTGTCTGTTAAACACTGTAATATTCTTTGAGTAAATGAAAGCATGTAGTGAGTGCTATGTGAACCACCAGATGAGCAGGGAATCAATAAATGAATGCTACAGGTGCATATATGGTTTGTCATTTGACCATGTGGAACAATTAGGAATGAACTCAACTGCAATACTTCCTTTGATTTCTAGGACTTGTCACAAGGCTGCGGTACCCAGTTAGTACAAAGGGGAAGAACGCACCAACCACTGCAGGATTCAGCTATGGTAACTCACAATTTTTCATTGCATCGACTTATTTTCCTTAGAACGAATGCATTATCACAAGACAAATTTAGATGTGTAGAGTTCTACACAATGGAACTGTTTTATAAGTTCATAACATGGGTCTTTAGATGGTTATACTTTATAACTATAGTAACCCTTATTTTTCTATTTTCATCATATTTATCATACAGTAGGAAACTTTGGGTTGGTGAAAAGTGAACATTACCATGTTATATCTAAAACAAGTCATAGCCCTTGCTGGTTCCTGCCAGCTCTTGGTTACTGTCAGGAATATAAGGATGGATGTGCTAGAGAAGCTTCCAACTTGATTGTTTTGGTTGCTTCTGGCAAAAGCCTTTTAAACAGCAGGTTTAATTCTTTCTGACTTGATGGAATCAAAAAAGAAAAAAATTCCAGGGAAAAGAGTGGTAAAGGGAGAAGTATATGTTTTTTAAAAAGTACCTTAACTTTCAGCTGTATTATTATTAGCCTATTAAACAGCATCTCCTTGCTTCTTTAGTTCACTTTGCTTGTACTGTGATGGCTTAGAAAAGGCACATTCTCCCCAGAGGGTGGACAGCCACCCCGTGGAGGCCGGGTGCAGGTTACAACTCTGTTCTGTGTTTCCCCAGGAATTATTACGGTACTATTATCCTTTGACTTTGAGATTGATCTTGGTTAGAGTTTCTCTTTTCTGTTCTGATTTGTGCTCTGTTCTCCTTATTAAATGCTATCACTTTTCTCTTCCATCTTCCAGAGAAGTGGGAGATTAACCCTTCTGAGCTGACGTTTATGAGGGAGCTGGGGAGTGGACTGTTTGGTGTGGTGAGGCTTGGCAAGTGGCGAGCCCAGTACAAAGTCGCCATCAAAGCTATCAGGGAAGGTGCCATGTGTGAGGAGGACTTTATAGAAGAAGCTAAAGTCATGATGTGAGTCACTGTCTTCCTTTTCATATTAGAAAGTGTATTGTCTCCTACTAATATACCACCCACTGCTCCTTTTTTTCCCCATAGTAACTCTGTATACATATGTCTTTGCTTCTAGGAAGCTGACACACCCGAAGTTGGTACAGCTTTATGGCGTATGCACCCAGCAGAAACCGATTTACATTGTGACCGAGTTCATGGAACGGGGCTGCCTTCTGAATTTCCTCCGACAAAGACAAGGCCATTTCTCTAGAGACGTGCTGCTGAGCATGTGCCAGGATGTGTGCGAAGGGATGGAGTACCTGGAGAGAAACAGCTTCATCCACAGGGACTTGGTAACTGCAAACCACTGCATTCCCATGTGCCAACTGGGATTCCTTTGTAACGTTGGGTCAGCCAATGAGCAGTGATATATTAGTACCCCAATTTTTGTTCTTAGCAGTGTTTGACCATTACTATTAAACTTGGTAAATTTCATTTGCCTCGTAATTTTAAAGGAAAGAACTTTATTACATCTAATAATGTACAGAATTTATATCTCCAAGCAAGTTTTGTGCATTAAGTATTTAATCTCCAGAAAAGTCCCAAGCTATAGCAAGTCATAGCAGATTTATTATCATTACTGTTTTGTGGATAAGCAGGTTAGCTGCAGGGAAGTGAAATGCCTTGCTTATGTGGTAAGTAGAGAAATTAGGGTTGGCCTTGATCTTCTGACTAAGTCCTAAGCTCCCGTCTACCTTCCCCAGGGTAAACAGAAACTGTCAGAGAAACCTAGTTTCCTTGAGCTTTCTTTTTTTTTTTATACTTTTATTGGTGCCTCATAATTATACATCATAGTGAGATTCAAAGCAATACACGCTTGTCCATTATCTTTCAAATAAAGAGAGAGGCTCTTAGTTGGGGTTGGTGGCCCCCTTTCATTGGGAGGTTGAGACAGAAGGATGGCAGGATCCAGGCCAGTCTCAGCAACTAAGTGAGATCTCTGGCAACTTAGTGAGATCCTGTTTCAAAATAAAAAATAAAGCCAGGGGTGGTGACTCAGGCCTGTAAACCCAGTACTTGGGAAGCTGAGACAGGAGGATCACAGGTTCGAGAATAGCTTCAGCAAGTAGTGAGACTCATCAACCTAGTGAGACCCCATTTCAAAATAAAAGCAAAATAGGGCTAGGAGTATACCTCAGAGGTAGAATGCCCCTGGGTTCAATCCCTAGTACCACAAATAAAATAAAATAATGAAATAAAATAAATAAAATATAAAATAAAATAGGGCTTGGGGATGCAGTTCAGAGTTAGAATGCCCCTGGGTTCAATCTCTAGTACCCCCCCCTCAAAAAAAAAAAAAAAAAAAAAGAGAGAGAGAGAGAGAGAGGCTCCTATTAACTTCTGTTAAGACCAGAAAAGTAAAACTATTACTAGAAATCTTCCAGGGTCCAGCCCTCGAGGCAGTGGGGTTGGGAGTCCTTCGATAGGTGTGGATTGAGACGAAGTCGAGAGAATACGCTCACACCGAATGCAGTGAAGAGGTGTATCTGTTTATTGCTTGTTAGTAGCTGTTTTTATACTATCTTTTTTGCAGTGAGGCATATAGAACAGGAATTTTTTTTTTTTTTTTTTTTTTTTGCGGTACTGGGGATTGAACTCAGGGGCATTCTACCTCTGAGCTACACCCCCAGTCCTATTTTTTATTCTTTATTTTGAAACCGAGTCTCACTAAGTTGCGGAGTGCCTCACTAGGTAGCTGAGGCTGGCCGCGAACCCGGATCCTCTGGTCTCAGCCTCCCGAATGCTGGGATTACAAGCGTGCACCACCACGCCCGGCTCTACAACAGGAATTTTTACAGTCTTATTTTTCTAAAGGTTGAGTAGGTACATCTTCAACTAGAAAAGCCATTTCCCATGGTATTTGATGGGATTAAGAAGACAGTAAAGGTACAAAATACAATATGTATATAAAGATTCTTTTAGTAAAAAGCAGTGTTAAAGGTTAATAACGAATAGTCTCTATTCATTAGTTTAAATCTTTACTATTTGTTTAGCTTCTTTAACCAGTGTTCTTATCTTTTTCTCAGGCAGCTAGAGAGTTAATGTGTGCTGTGAAATTTTAGGAAGACAAGGAGGAAGTGGACAAACTATCTGTCTTAAAGCTTTCTTTACTCATAGATAAAATAGTAGACCTAAGTCTCTTTGGCTTATTTATTTTGTTTCTATACCTGTGTGCTGAGAGGGAACATAAGGCTGTTTAGTAACTAAGCTTGCAAAGCCCGTTTCCTGACTAACGTTTGTATGTGGTTAATGAATTTCTTATGGATTGTCTTGAAGCACTGCTTTTTCAGCTAATATTGAGGAATCATAATCCATCCGGCCATCTTGTGTTTCTAAGAAATTTTCCTTTACAATTAATGTGAAAGCAAAACCTAAAGGACCCAAAATTTCCAGAATATAACATAATGCAAAGTGGGATATGCCACACATTCCTTCTTTTGGAATCGTCTGCCTTGCAGGACTCCAGAGGACCAAGCCTTGCTCAAGATTCAGCTATTAAGGAGCTGTGGCAGAAATCTATTACTAGTTCTAAATTACTGTGATGGAGACACTTCTTAATTTTTCCTTTCTCTTTCTACTTTCTCCATCTTTCTTGCATTCTTTGTTTCCTTTTGTTTTTGTTTTCCACCTATTCTTCACAAATGTGTCTGTTTCAAACTTATCAGTAGCACTATTAATCTACCTTGATACTTTCACTAAAATAAATATGATTTGAATCTAGGCCTTTACTCCATATTTGAGTTTTAGCTTTGTGTGTGTGTGTGTGTGTGTGTGTGTGTGTGTGTTAAAGTAGACACACAATTCCATAGTAGCAGCAAGGCATTTTTTTTTAATTTAACAGTTGCCTTAAATAGGAATTATTCTAGTAATTATTTTACAAATAAAAATTCTTTTAATCATAGCAACCCTAGGAAGTAGGTACTAGTATTATTCACATTTTACAGATAGGTAAACAGAGGTGCAAATATATCAATAGTCAAGTAAATGGTGGAGGCAGGTTTGAACAGGGGGTTTTGATCCTATAGAGTCAATGCCCTAGCTGCTATACTATGTTATCTCTAGAATCAAAGCATAATAGAGAAGTGAGGAGATGGAATTCTTGATTTCTAGATGTGTTGGGGTTAGCTACCTAATCTCCTTGAGACCCCATTTCCATAACTATGTAGGTTATAATGTGTGTGTGTGTGTGTGTGTGTGTGTGTGTGTGTGTGTGTGTGTATTGCTCACAAGATTCTTTTAAAGATCTCAGTGTATAATTGAGGCTAAGGGGTGTAAAGTAGACATGGTGACATTAGGGTTGGTTATTATGTCCAAAGGTGGCAAAGACCTTCTGTGTCACATTCAAACAGGACCTGGCTCTCCTTTTTACTTACAAAATGGATATGAGAGGAAAATCTCCCTGAATGTGGCAGACTACACCTGTCTGCACAGAACTTGTCTTGGTGGAAGCAGTTTTTAATGTGTTTGTGCCTGTGATACTGCTATTGCTGGGGTATGTTTGTGCCACCCCTTAAGGGAAGATTCTGATGCTCCAGTCGGCTGGGCCAAGAATCCTGTTGACTGCAAGTGTCCGTACAGGGATGGGCATTTGTCTCACTTGAGAAGAGACTATTAAAATGCATCAGCAGGAGGGAATCTCATATAAGTGCAGTTGCCAAATATAGAAAATAAGATTCTGAACAGTCAGGAAGAAAGTCTTGACCCATGGGTTATGACACTAAGAATATTACCATATCTTTCTTCTGAGAAATACTATGTCTTTCTACCAAAAATTATTTTCTTGCACCTTGTAACTTAGAAGGATGGGCAAGAAAATGTACATTAAATAATCCACATTTGTATTTGACCATTTGAGTCTATCATGTTTTAATGATAAAACCTCATAAATGACAAAGCAAAAACCTTGTTTACACACAGCTCTTCCTTTGACTGTCGGGACTGAGATGACCAATTACTGGTTGCCTATCACTTTGATGATTGTGTGTTATTAAGCTCACCTAGTAAGAACCTGGATTAAGGACTTTGAAAGAGATATTGTCATTATCAGTAAGAAGATCATAATTTTTTTTTTTGTATTGGGAATTGAACCCAGGGACATTCTACCTCTGAGCTACACCCCTAGCCCTTTTTAATTTTTATTTTGAAGCAGGGTCTCCCTAGGTTGTTGAAGGTCTTGTTAAGTTGCTGAGGCTGGCCTGGAACCTGAGATCCTCCTGTCTCAGCCTCCCAAGTACTGGATCTACTGGAATATGCCACTACACCCAGCTAAGATCATGCATTTTAATAAGAATAGGACATGTGTGCATGAATTTGTCTGATACTCTGTACCCCCAATATGATGTAAAATTACAATGCATCAAATTAAACAAACAAACAAAAAAGGACCTGAAGAAAAGAAAGAAAGTCTATTTTTCAGTACTAGGGACTAAACCCAGGGGTGTTCTACCACTGATCCCTTTCTTTCTTTCTTTCTTTCTTTCTTTCTTTCTTTCTTTCTTTCTTTCTTTCTTTCTTTCTTTCTTTCCTTTTATTTTTGGCACTGGGGATCAAACCCAGGGGCATTCTACCTCTGAGCTACATCCCCAGTCCTATTTTGTTTTGAAACAGAATCTCACTAAGTTACTGTGTGCTGGCTTGGAACATGCAATCCCCCTGTCTCAGCCTCCCAAGTAGGAATTATAGGCCTAGCTATAATTCTAGGTACCACTGGGACTAGCTCCCAGCCCTTTGTTAAAAAAGCATTTTTTAATTTTTAAAGATTTTGAGATAGAGTCTCATTAAGTTGCAGAGGCTGGCCTTGAACTTGTGATCTTCCTGCCTCAGCCTCCCAATTTGCTGAGATTACAGCTGCATGCCACCATGCCTGGCTATTGATCTTTATTTAAGTATGACTTATTGCAAATATGACCTGTCTTTCTTCTGATTGTTTCAAATATATGTTGGAGGTGCCTCTAAAGGGGTAAAAACAATTTATAAGGACACAACCCCAGAAAATGTTGACTGGACTATAGTAAATTTAGTATAAGCAAAACTTACATTTTTCTTTTGTTTTATGAGGGCTTTTAACTAATATACCATCATAATGTTGTCTTTCAGGCTGCCAGAAACTGCTTAGTAAATGAGGCGGGAGTTGTGAAAGTGTCTGACTTTGGAATGGCCAGGTAAGGCTGAGCATATTGTTCACCTTATTTTGTGGAATTAATATGTGTGAAAATAATTCACATGAATGAAGCAGAAAGGAAATCATACCCCAGAGAAATGTGTTGAAATACCTATACCTTGTGGTGCTAATTCTCTCCACTAGGTGGTAGTCTAGCCTGTTAAATACACCACTCTTCTCCCCAGGGAGGATTAGATTTCTAGAATCCATTACTGGTTTAGTATATCCACATCTGCAGTGTTTTTATCCTCTTAATTTTTTGTAATTTTTAAAAGAGCGTTAGGAAATATTTTTAAAAAGTATTTGGTTTGTCTTTTCTTCTTTCCTCTGTCCATTCATTCATTCATACACAAAATATTGGGCGCCTCCTATGTGTGTGCCAGACACAGCCAATGAGCCATAGCGGAGCCTAAGCTATGCGAGTCCCTGCCCACATGCAGTGTGTGCTGTGGAGGAAGAAGAAATGTAGACTTGAGGATAAACTCATATGATGGAGCAGGGATCAGCAAATGACCCGTCAGTCTGACCTACAGCACTTTTTATGAGGCCTGTGAGACAATAATGGGTTTTACATTTTTAAATGGCTGAAAAAATTTCAGAGGACGTTAGGACACCTGACAATCATGCGAAATTCCAAAGTCAGTGTCCACAAAAGCTGTGTTTGTTACTGAGGCAGAGCCTCACTCCTATGTAGATGCGTCGTCTGTGGTTGCTTTCATGCTGCAGACGTGCAGTTGAGGGCCGTCACAGGAACTGTGTGGCATGTTAAGTCTGAAATACTGGGTGTTTCATCTGGCCCATTTCAGAAAACGCCAGCAGACCTCTGTGAGAGAGATAACTTGGGATGGGGGTGAAGAGAGAAACTATGTTAGATCTGTTGGCCAGCAAGACCTCTCTGAGATGGGGGGTAATGGATGGAAACCAAAAGGCAGAAATTAGACAGTTAGGTCAATATCCGGGCATAAAATATTCTGGGTAGAAGGAACAACAAGTGCCAAAGGTTGAAGTCTGGGATGGTAGGTCTGCTCAGGGAACCAGAAAAGGGCCAGGGAAGCTGATCCAATAAGCAGTGCTAGGAACAGTTAAAATGGCCGGCAAGAGCAAGGCTCCCTGGGGCTGAGATCAGCTAAGGAAACTCAGGACTAGGGAGGTTAGCAAGCTGTTACTATCAGCTTCTGACTCTCAAAGTGTTTGTTGCCCAGCACTGTATTTGCTTCATATAAAAAGATTTTCGATATTAAGTTCGATTTTCTTATTTTTGGTTTTTGGAAAATCTGTGCTTTTTGTATCAACCCCTGTAAAACACTCTTTCTGCACTAAATTCAGAGCCCCCCCTACTGACAACAATTTTTTTTTTTTTTTGGTACCGGGGATTGAACCCAGGGGCATTCTACCTCCAAGCTGCACCCCCAGTCCTATTTTTTATTGTTTATTTTGAAACAGGGTCTCACTAAGTTGCAGAGGGCCTCACTAAGTAGCTGAGGCTGGCTGCAAACCTGGATCCTCCGGTCTCAGCCTCCCAAGTACTGGAATTACAAGCGTGCACCACCATGCCCAGCTCTGACAACAATTTGATCCAGCCCATGGTCTGGCATCTTTGTATATTCCAACAAAGGAAATTTGTGCTTTTAGAAATTAACTTTAGGGCTGAGGATGTGGCTCAGTGTGGAACAGTGCTTGCCTAGCATGTGTGAGGCCCTGGGTTCAATCACCAGTACTGCAAAAAATAAAATAAGAAACTAACTTTATATGGACATAGAATACATAAATGCATTCCTCTTACAAGTATGTACCAGGCATATTCCAGCAAGGGCTGAAGTTCCATTCCTAATCAGAGATTCTCTCAGAAGTAGCCACTGTTAGCAGTGTCTGTGTGTCCCTCTAGAAAGATATAAGTATATCTACTAGTGTGTGTGTGTGTGTGTGTGTGTGTGTGTGTATGTGGTGCTGTGATAGAGAAATGTAGATGCCACCATTTATACACTTCATTTTGCTTTTTTCAGATGCTGCAGTCTTAGGTTGTGCTCTGTGGAGTTGTGGGGGCTCAGAGCACATGTATTTCTAGCCACTTTTTACCACTTCCTTTAGAGCAGCTCTGCTTTAGATCTTTCACATATGGGGCCTTTGAGTAAAATTTTATTTAGAGAACAAAATTGTTTACCAAAAAAGTTTGCAAACTGTTTTATTATATTTTGTCTCTTGCCGAATAAAAAAATAAAACAAATGGAAAAATGAAAGTGCAGATGCTCATGTTGTGATAAATCTCTCTCATGCCCTTAAATGACGCTGAGAGAAAGATGGAAGGCACCAGGTCGGGTCATGGAGGTGAACCTTTTAACTTCAACCGGATGCTTATTGGACTTCAATCAACTGCATTTTGGGTGGTGAGGGGGTAAAAATAAAAGCACACGTACAAAGTGAAGATGGTGCTTCAGAGGTGTGAACCCAATGTGTCTTCTCTAGGTATGTCCTGGATGACCAGTACACAAGTTCTTCTGGTGCTAAATTCCCGGTCAAGTGGTGTCCACCTGAAGTGTTTAATTATAGCCGCTTCAGCAGCAAATCTGATGTCTGGTCGTTTGGTAAGATCTGTGCTCCACATGTCTTCACCTCTGTCCCGAGGAGGCAGTGGGCACATCATTTGGTGACCCTTCTCCTTTTCTAGGTGTTCTAATGTGGGAAATATTCACTGAAGGCAGGATGCCCTTTGAAAAAAATACCAATTATGAAGTGGTCACCATGGTCACTCGAGGCCACCGACTGGGTCGGCCGAAGTTGGCGTCCAAATACGTGTATGAGATGATGCTGAGATGTTGGCAGGAGGTATGATGATTTTTTTTTTTGTCTCTCTTCCTGAAGCCCTGAAACATTCCGGAGTTGGGCTTCGTAGGTGGACAATGTATAGTCATTATGGCCCTGTGAGGTGGCGCCTGTTTTTTAGTGACTTCCGGCTCTAGGGAGGAAGCCAATGTGCTCAACTCCGCTTTGAATAACAAGAGGAAGAATGTGAAGTGGAAAACCCTAATAAGGAGCTTAATAAGCTCAGGCTGCTGCCTCACTCCCAAGTGGGAATCCCTCCACAGCTGCCCTAGCCAGGGACTAGGGAATAAACCTGGAGAAGTTACTCGCTTCTGATTGGAGGACCACTTGTGGGGTTCAGGTATTCATTTTTTACCAAGGAAGGTTTCACCCTCTAAACGTCAGCTTCCTCCGATCTTTCTACATAGTCTCTGGAAGTACTGAAACGTCTCCTTACCTCAGAGAAAAGATTAGACACCAAAACAAACTTTTTTTTTTTTTTTGGTGGTACTGTAATGGGGTACGCGATCGCCGCCTCGTGGGTCCTTGGTATTCGTGATAAAAAGAATTTTAACACGTACCAGTCAGAAACAACAGGCAGGGTTTATTTCAGGAACTCAGGAAGGGGGAAAGGGGAAAAAAGGGGAGGGTAAGGCATGGAGCGGGAAGCAGGAGGGCAAAACCCTGAGCCTCAGGGAAAATGCGTCGAAAAGGGAAGTCTGTGAGCCTCTCCTGGTCCTTTTCCCCAGGAGGGCGGGGACAGGAAGGGTTTGGATCCTCCTCTTCCTCAGACTCAGGTGGGCGATAGGTGGTCAGATAGGCCCGGAAATTGCAGGTGGGGGCAGGACTTCCGGAGATTAGGGCGTGGGCCTCAGGTGGAGGCGGAACTTCCTAAGGGAAAAAAAAAAAAAAAAAACCTTCCAAGGGGTGGAGTTAGCTTAACTCTCCAGATTTTAAAAAAACTATATTTTCCTGGATCCTCCCAATACCATCCTTCCTACCTAACTCTTCGCTTTCTAGCCTACCTCATCAGTACCGGAGGTTGAACCCAGGGTCATTCTATCTCCCAGCTAACCACCCAGCCCTTTTTATTTTTTATTTTTTGAAACAGGGTCTCACTAAGTTGTTGAGGGTATCTCTATGTTGCTGAGGCTGTCCTGAATGAAATACCTCCCCAGAACACTGATTGGGACAGGAAGAGACCTACTGGGCAGGAAGTGGTACTAGGGGTGAGAGAACATCACTAAGTGTGTATACACAGGGGTAGAAATCAGTCTGATTTGGCAGCGAGCCCATATGAGGGTCTGTGGGAAATGAACAGGGCAACAAAGGAATGGCAGGGGGTGGGGAGGTTATAGAGGACTCAGCAAATTAGCAGGACTTGATTTTTCAGGCACTAGGAACTCTAGTAGCTCCTTGAATGGGGACACAAAAGCAGTGTTTTAGAGAGGTTGGCATAGCAGCAATGCATGCAGATTAGGGTAGAGATAGACCTGTTTGGAGATACTGGCACTTTCCAGTCCCCAAGCTGTGAATACCTCTCTGTGGTATGCTATGTAATAGGAGTTTGGACAATGAGAATTTTCTTTGGAATGACTTCTGGAGCTTACAACTTATCTATGACTTTTAATTGTAGAAACCAGAAGGAAGACCTTCATTCGAAGATTTGCTGCGCACTATAGATGAACTTGTTGAATGTGAAGAAACTTTTGGAAGATAAATGGTACTACGACTAGAGGCTCCCAGATTCCGAAGCATGAGAAGGAGTGGCACTTTGTGGCTGACTTAATTCATTTGGCACCTGGATGTGTGGACTGTTTTTACTTATAAACACCTAAAACATTTGCTTCTGGACCAGCCTTGGCTCTTTGAGTCTCCCAGACTGTGGAGACACTACCTTAGAGCTGGTGATTCAAAGCACCTGCTTCTATTTATTTTTTAGGAACTTGAGTGCCAACAGTGGACCAGACACTATGCCCGGGCCCCAGGGTTTTCCCATTTTAGGGGTGTATGTGGGACCATGTCAGCTGGTGCCAGTAGAAGGCCCGGGTGTTGGGGAGGGAAGGGCACTAGAGTCATGTTCCAGCAACCCGTCTCCTCCTTTTGACTTCTATAGAAATCTAGGCCTGGGGCACTATCTAGAACAGGTTTCTTGGATAAGTACCCAACCTTTGTTTTGAAAACATCTCTGTTTTCAAGACTGTTCTTGGTATTACATTTAAAAAAATACTTGTATGCTGTATATATTGTAAATACATATAATATATAAAGTTATATATTTATAAGAAACACGAGTTGTTTTTTCATTGCAACTTCATTCTGTAATATGTGAGCTCATCTTTTCAGGTCTAGAGACTATTGACAACTGTCAATTTCTTTTCCCCTGAGGATCAAATATTTCTTACTCAGAAGAAAGTTTGGGCTATATTGCTAATGCTCTTCTCTCTGAGGTAGACATATTTAGGAATTATCATCCAGCTTGAACCCTAGAAGGGCCTGTCTTGGGGCCGAATGGTCCTGTACATGGTAGCCATAGTGATTGGAATCAGGTGGAAATTTGAATGAGGGAGTCATTCAGTTCTTGAGTCTTAAGAATCTGGCCCAGGGCATCGCTGCTCTGATTGGAGGTGCTGGGCTCCGGAGGAGAAGGGTCAGGTGATGTCCCTCACAAAGGCCACCCCCAGCTCAAGCAGGACCCAGGAAGCTACTGAGGGAAATGGAGAGATGGTTTCGAGTGTCTCCCAGATGTTTTTCAGGAGACTTGATTGGTCTTGGGTTCCTGGATCCATAAGACTATCTGTGCTATCCATTTTGTTTGAGTGGATTTCTTATCTTCACCATCTATCTCCTAGACACTCATTGAGTTAGAAGCCTTCCTTTTTCCTCATGAGCCCCAGAAAAAAAGAAACGATGATAGTCACCAATGGCAGAGGCCATTTATTGTCCAGCTCTTGGCATTTGTGGAGTAGAAAGCTGAGGAAGACCTGCAGGCTGCCGTGGCCTCTCTGGAGCTGTGGAGCCTTTGGTGAGCACATGGGCGGGAGCTGCCTGCTCTGATCAGCGTTTCACCCTGATGTCTTTGGTCTGCAGCCTGTGGCCAGGCAGCCCATGTGCCAAAGGCTGTGTTCATTCCTCCCTTGGGCCCTTTATAATGGAAAAAGGTAAAATGTTTAATTCCTGTCACAGTCTGCCACATTCCTCTTTGTCTTCCTGTTTCACTGTCCCCCATCACAACACACGCACAGCTTTTCAATAGCTTGTAGCTCTTTCCAGAAGTTGCTCATCTGCATGCTATACCTTACTATCACTGCCCTTCCTTCTCCACCTGTCCTCCCCCTCCACTCCCAGGCCGGTCTTTTCTCCTTGTGGAGCTGTGGGAAGTACTAGACAGTAGTGAAGAAGGTGAGGGATGATAGAGTTCCTGCTCTGACAGTCATGAGTTCTTCTGATGGGAAAACGATAGATATTACCTGGCAATGCTGGGAACATTTTCTTCCCCCCCAAAAAAAATTAAATATTTGTCACTAAAACCAAAAAAGTTTTATATGAAAGCATAGTTAAGGGAAAAGATGAAATAAAAAAACAAGTACATGTAGTACATGTATAGAGTTATCAATATCAAGTTTAATATTATGAATGGGGAAGGGCTGGGAGCAGGGTGGGATGCAGGGATACGGTGTACATATATGTCTCTACCATACGAACTTCCATATAATGTACAATTACAATGCACTAGTAAAAGCATATTAAAAATAGAACTATACACCCAGAAGGCTAAAATGATCTTAACCTATGAGGCAGAAAATAGCAAGGACAATGTGAATATGCTGCGTCTCCTTAAAGTTGTCCCCTTAATTAGTTCATTTTCGGTTATAGTTTTCCAATGGGCTGAAGCGAAACTCCCACAGGCATTAGTGATGTTGGTTTCCTATTTGTCCGTCATACCTTGATCACCTTTTATTATTAGATTGTCTCCCACTCCCACATAAATTCCCAGAAATATCAACCCTGAGTCAGGGGACAGAACATTCTAGGCTTGATGGTCCAAAACCCAGAATCCAGATTTCATTCCTACCACTAACTGTGTAGCCTTAGGCAAGTCCTCATCCTCTCTGTTCTTTTATTTCAGACTCCATCCAGAGAGGGCAATTCGACTTCATGGTTTGGAAGGTACCTTTGGCCAAAATCTTATGATTTCTTGCAAACCTTGTTTTCTAGACTCACCCACGCACATGGGAACGAGGAAGTAACAGCAGCCACCCTCAGAGATGTGGATGCAGATTGTTGAACTTTCTTATATGGGCCACTGTGCTGTCATTCACAGACTTTGAGGTTTGTAGAACAGGAAAATAGGTGGGGTCAACTTTGCCAGTGAGTAACGTCCTGGGCGAACTCTGATTTCAGTTAAAAGATATGTTTTTGCCGGTGGAGTGTGGCTGAGGAACTGAGGACTGTTTTCTGTGCCCCTGCAGGAGGAGAGCCATGATTCTGTCCACCTGTGAGTAAGATGGGCTTTGCCATGTATTTTTAGAGCATGTTTCCGGGCATATTTTGTATTCTTAAACACCAGAAGTTTTGTCTAAGGCATAGAACTTGTGAAAATTTAAAGGTAATTCCCCCACATATAGCAACAGGATTTTGTTCTTTCTTAAATAACTACTCTAAACTGGGTGTGGCGGTGCACGACTGTAAGCCCAGTTCTTGGGAGGCTGAGACAGGAGGAGCACAGGTTCGAGGCCAGCCTCAGCAACTTAGTGAAACTGTTTCAAACTAAAAACTAAAATAGGGCTGGGGGTATAGCTTAGAGGTAGAATGCCCCTGGATTCCATCCCCAGTACCACTAAAATAAACAAATGAATAACCACTCTGGTGATGTAATTCTAGTAAACATTCAGCATTGGAAAAACACAAAACAGCAAAAACAGTGTTCTCCCATCACTAATGTGTGTTGAAATGTAATCAGCTAAAGTGTTTGTTTACAGAATGATATCTAGTATAAAGAGCTCCGGGTTGAAGGCCAGAAGGCCAAGTTCTAGTTCTCATTTTGCTACAGCTTTGGTGGGTCACTCTTGGCAACTTCTTTATGCTAAATCTCTGTCATAAATTCACTGCCTCCCACCAAGATTGTGTAAATAATCTGCTGATGGGTGCAGCCATGTGTGGTGTCGCATCTTTGTAATCCCAGTACTTGGGAGACTAAGATAGGAGGATCGGAGGTTAGAGGACAGTCTCAGCAAGTAGTGAGATTCTCATCAACCTAGTGAGACTGTGTTTCCAAATAAAACATAAAATAGGGCTGGGGGTGTAGCTCAGAGGTAGAATACCTCTGTGTTCAATCCCAGTACACCACCCCAAACACACACAAAATTGTGCAAGCATCACTTCATTTTCCCTGGGGTTAGAACTAGAGAAAAGACAGTATAAATTATAATGGGAAGGGCCTTGCTATATGTAAAATAAACAGTTGCAAGGGCTAAGATGGGTCTAATCCTAACCCAAGGGATAGAATAAGAGATTGCCTATCCCTGGGGTATTTTGAGAATCATTCTCTTTGGCTTGGAAGGTGATGGTTTTTGATGCGCTCCCTCTGTGCCTTGCAGCTTCTGGTCAACTGATTTAAGGATAAGAATCACGTATTCCCTTCTGCCATAATCTGCAGCTAGATATGGCTCCACTTTCTTCTGGGTAAAACAGTGAGTGCTATGGACAAGGAGAAAGCCCAACAGTGCCTCACAGTGTATCAAAATTAATAAAAAGTTTATGTGCTTGCCAAATACATTTGTTGTTTAATAGGCAGTCTGAGCTGGATGTGATGGTGCATGCCCGTAATCCCAGTACATGGGAGGTTGAGGCAGATTCAAGGACAGCTTCAGCAATTTAGCCAGATCCTGTTTAAAAACAAAAAATAAAAAGGAGTGGGGGTGTAGCTCCAAGGTAGAATGGCCTTGGGTTTTCACAAAGAAAAAAATATATCCTGCAAAAGGTTTGTTGGGGCAGCCTGGCTTCAAAGGCTGCTGTTTTTAAGGTACCTTTTAAGGTGCCTCCTAAGAGTAGGAGGATATAATTGTGGAAAGGGAGATACTAATCATACCAAATGAGAGCAGATTTTGAGCAGGGTTTGGGGGCCCTGCTCCAGTGACTTCAGTGTGTGAAACAATTTGAATTGCTAGCATTTTAGGCAGCTAACAGTTGTGTTAAGAGCCAACCCAGCCAGGAGAGGACAGTTACTAAGAGGACAGGACCCAGGTGGAGCAGCTGAGAGAAAAGTCTGCAGCCCGTTTTTGCTAATTTCTCTGCCTTTCTTTTCTTCTCAATGCATAAAGAAGAAAGAAAAAAAATAATTATTTAAGTGGTTGTTAAATCTTAGTGAGCCTGGAGCATATCTGGGATAATATTATTAATTTAGTTCTAAGACCCAGAAAGTCTTTCTGTGCATGTAGCTTAAAAATAAAGCCAGGTATGAGGGTGCATTTCTGTAATCCTAGTAATTTTTTGGGAGGCTGAGACAGAAGGATCACAGGTTTGAAGTCAGCTTCAGCAATTTAGTGAGGCTTTTAGCAACTTAGCAAGACCCGTTTCCAAACAAACAAACAAACAAACAAATTAATAGGGCTGGAATGTAGCTCCAAGGTTGACTATCCCTGGCTTCAAATCCCCAGCACCACAAAAAGAAAAGAAAAAGGCTGGGGGCTATAGCTCAGAGGTAGAATGTTCTTGGGTTCTAACCCCCAGTACCAAAAACTACTATGATTTTAATTCTGGATGCCTAGGGAATCAAGCTTCCATGAAGCTCAGTCATATCAGACTAGGCCAGCTAACAACCATGGTTACTTGGTTCCTCTCCATAATTTGATCTGAGGGTAAGGGAAGGACTCTTTGATTACACTATTTTTCCAGAACCTGTTTCCAAAGCTCTCTCAGTCCTTATGGGGTCTGATTCTTACACCAACCCTGCTAGGTCAAAATCCTCCAGTATTACTTATTACTATTGTTACTAATAGGAAGCTAAGCAAGGGGTTGGGGTCGGTGGCTTCAAATCCCCCCCCCCCCCCCCGTACATCTGTCTCCATGGAGTCACACCCTTGTGCAGTCTCTCCTTTTGAGTATGAGTCAGACCTAGTTCCTCACTTCTTGTGAATGGAATGTGGTAAAAAAGATGGAATGTCATCTCTGAGACTAGGTTATAAGAAGGCCGAGGCCCTCGTCTTGGCTCTCTGGCTTTCTGTCTCTTATATAACCAGCTCCCATGCAGTGATCTCGCTCAGGCAGCTTATGAGGAAACCCTCTCTGGAGAAACCAGCACCAGCCAATGGCCATGAAGGTGGACTTTTCAGTTCCAGCCAAGCCTGTCTGGACTGCAACTTCATGAGAGATCTTGAGCTGCAGGTACCCAGCTGTTCCTGAACTCCTGACTCAAGAAGACAATGAGATCCTAAATGTTTCCTCTGGGCATGAGAATACTCTCTTCTAGGCAACAGATTAACAAAGTGGCCAGGGCCGGCAAAGCCACAGGTCAAAGCCAAACTTGTCTGCATTGGCAACCATTCACCTCAGGTTGGAGTTGATGCCTTCTCTTGAAAACAGGCTCCGTGTTAAAATGGACAGCAGGATATGTGTCTTTAAATCATTTCATTTATTTCCCTCTATAACTACCTAAAAATGATCATTGCAGCCATGTTTGGAACCACCTGTGAGGTTTCCAGCTGTCTTATATGCTGACCTGCAGAGCCTGTGGTTCCTCTGTGGATCCTCCCACCCTACCTCTGCCCAGGGAGGCAGTGAGCACAGCTTGTGACCCAGTGACAGCCCTGCCAACAGGTCTGTGGCCTGGCCCAGAGTTTCTTCACCTCACAAGCTGTCTAGGGTGTCTTGGGTGTGATATCTGTGAATTTACTGTGAACTTTGAACCCACAGACAACAGTTCTAGGAAATGGGACCTGAGGTATGGGGCAGAGGAGAGGCTGTGTGCAAGATAACTGCAAAGTCCAGGTCATAACCAGGACCAATCAAAATTCTTGCAAAGACAAGCAAGGTCTTTCAGGTACTGGGATCTGCCTTGCCTGGAAGTCGCCCTGGCTACAGTTGGGAAGAGCCTTTCTCAGGAGGACTTTCCTTACTCCTGGGAACACAAGCTGCCTGGTGCTGGGTGCCTTATCTAGCTCCTCAGCCTTCTAGCATCTTCTTTGTACCCTTTCCCCCATATTGTACCTCCTCAGGTCCCAGTCAAGCCAAGCAAGCATCGTTCTTTATTCGCATCCAGTTTATCCCTTTATTGTCCCGTAGCCAGGTACCTCTTTCCTCCTAGTTACCTATGAATCCCCTAATATAGTATTTCTCCCTACTTTAAGGTTTCATAGGCAGTCTAATGTCAAAAACGAAAAAAAAAGTTTGGGCTCTAATACAGAGTTGCTCACTTATTTTGTCAATATATTTAGAAAAAATAACATCTCTGGTGACCACCATGTCTTAGAAGAGTAGACCTTTTATTATCAAAAGGACAAAGGCATACATACACACTGAGGATAACTTAACACCCCAAGTGTATAAAGGGCATAAACTTAGAATAAGTGATAGTTTTCTAAACTAAATAAACACTGTAGGCCAGGCATGGTGGCACACACTTGTAATCCCAGTACTTGGGAGGCTGATACAGGAGGATCGTAGGTTCACTGCCAGCCTCAGCTACTTAGTAAGGCCCTTCGCAGCTTAGTAAGACCCTGTTTCAAAATAAAGAATAAAAAAATAGGGCTGGGGGTGTAGCTCAGAGGTGCCCCTGGGTTCAATCCCTAGTACTGCAATAAACAAACAGACAAACAAACAAACATTGTAATGAAAAACACAGTGTATCTTTTTCCTCCCCACTATCCCATTGGTGTGAGTTCTTAGTTTGGTGCCAGGGAAATCTTTTTAACTCCTGATCAGAGGTGAAATCTATGCTATAGAAAAGCTTGTTGTGTTGTTCCTCCCAGATAACTGGGGTTAACTAAGTTAAAATACACATGTCTTCAAAAGACTCTAAGAAATGGTATTTAGAGCAGTGGAATGAGGAAATTTGGCTTTTCTGTAAGACTATGGGGACAGCTCTACTTATCCAGAGCCACTTTCCAAAGCCTCAGGTTTGCAAGGCTTTCTCTCAGCTTTTCTGCTGCCTGTGTGGCCAGCACCAGGGGATCTTCCTTTTAAAACCCCAGGCCACTAATATGCGGATGCTAGGGAGAAGATGGGGTATGGGAGGGTCTCCAGATGAAAAAGGAGAGACCCTCAAAAGCAAAGAAGTTGATTTAACTGAAGGGATTGGACAGGGGGAAGGGGCACACTAATGTATATGGAGGTTACTCACTAAACTGAACTTGAGAGGGAGGGAGGACGAGGGAGCGGAGTGGGAATTCGGGGAAGGGGTCAAATGAGAATTGTGAGCATATATATTGTTATCAATTTGTACCTAACAAAGATGTATGCTTACAATGTATGAATAAGAATAAAAATTGAAAAAAAAAAAAAAAAAAAAAAACCCAGGCCAGAGCCCTGGGTTGGCTACCAAGCCCAGTCTTTGGTTCAAGGCAGCTCCTGAAACCAAGCCAGTCTCAAGCCCTGTTTTAAAATAAAAGTCACTAGCTATCAACCAATTATGATGACCAAATTCAATAGGGTTGTATTTCACTCAAGACACTGATTCAAAACGAAACTCTGACATGGGAAATGCCGGGGGATGAACCCGAGGTGACACTCGTGTACACCTTGAGACATTAGAACCAAAGGAACTCAGCCACTTTGCTTCTCAGACAGCCTGGCCCATGGGCTACTCATCTTCTCATCTCTGTCTTGCTTGCCAAAGGAAAGGGGAGCTTCCTCACCCTTGCTCCCTCCCTATTGCCTTTGGGGAAGCCTGCTCTAGATCAGAGCCCTGTTGGGCCAGGGAGAAACCTCCAGTGGTGCAAGGAACCCCAGCAGGCACCCAGACCAAAGGAGAGTAGGACAGAGCCTTCCTAGGAAAACCCACAAATGAACAAAAGTTCAATTGCTGGACCCATGAGCGATATGTCAGTTTCAAAAGGTCACCGAGAGATTACATCTGGTTGCAGTGCCCTTTTTCCGGTTTGCTGGCACATGGCATAACATTAAGGATATTTGCAGAGGAATAAGAAATAGATGAAAAGAACAGCACAGATGTAAGCATGGGAGAGGAAGCCTGGCTCCTGCAGTAATAACCCACAACTCTGAATACATCCTTGTGCATGTCCTTCCAGCAGGCAAATAGTCATTGCCTATCTCTGGGGCATTTGAGTCGCTCTGGCAAAGGTTTTTAGTATGCATGAGTTCTTCCTGCGTATATTGGGAATTTTCTAAAAGGGCAAGAGCATTTTCTATGCAGGTTAATCAACAAAAGAATTCAGAGAATGACTTCTGCCATCACAGAAAATATGTGGAAGGGATTTCTCATTCACTCACGCACCTGGAAGACCTGTGATGCAGTAAACAGACAATGACCACAAATCTAATTATCAAGGACACCTGCTTTCGGAAGAATTTTAGTCTAATTCTTCAATCTGTAAATAAAGAGTGTCTTGGGAAGTCAGGCCAAACAAGGGGACACCAAGGACCTGCTTGTTTTTCATAGCTTTAAAAGTTTAGTCAACAATTACTCATTGGGCAGCAACTGTTTGCCAGCATTTGTGCTGAGCAGGAGAGATGGTCCATGGACAAGACAGAAGTTTGTTTCTCTTCTCACATCTCTTAGTCTTCAGGGAAATAGAACAAAACCTTATAATTAGAGCAGTATAGGTTTGTACCTTTATTTATAGGCAAGTGTCTGCTATTGATCAAGAAAAATAAGTGCTTTTGAAAAGCCTCCTTCCAAAATTCCAGGCTGCTGATGAAGGTAAGATAACCAACAAGCATGTTGCTGGCTTTATAGTCTACTGTGTGGTCAGCAACCAAGTATTGTGAGCTCAGGAAGCTGGGGAAGGCCTTATCCTTTGGCGGTATCAGCTGTTTCTCTTTTGAAGTTCTGTGTGTTTAAATTTGAATTGTCATGATGGTTAATTTTATGGGTGACAATAGCTGGGCCATGGTGCCTAACTCTTTGGTCAAACACTGTTCTGGATGCTTCTGTGAAGGTGTTTGGGAATGAGATTAATGTTTAGATGGGTGGATTTTGAGTTTACCCTCTATAACACTGGTGAGCCTCATCCACAGTCAAAGGCCTTAGTCAATGGAAGTCTGGCCTCCTCTAAGCAAGAAGGAATTCTCCAGCAGACTGCCTTTGGACTAGAATATAACTCTGCCCAGAGTCTCCCTGCTGGTCTACCTCAGCAGGCTTTGGACTTGCTGCCCTCCACAGTTGTGTGAGCCAATTCCTTGGAGAGAAACTCCCTCCCTATGCCTCCTAATACAGGTGTCATGCTTAAAATGTAAATGCCACTAAAAGAAGCACAGCAAGTATAACATGTGATAGAACCCATTAGAGTCCCGAGTGAGGGGAGTATCGGCCTTTGAAGTCAAAGGGAGAGACAAGACTCAAAAGAGAGTAGAAGGAGACCAAATACTTGCCTTGACTGACTTGGCCTTCTTCCTCTGTTTTGCCTTCAGAGGGAAAAATACATCTGCTTTTATGTGTTTACCTTAAGTATATCCTGTAAGCATTCAACAAGTACTTGTTAAATAAGTTCTAGGAACCAAGTGAGGGGAAGGAATCAATTGCCTCGTTCTGATTGCTTTGCTTCTGTTATCTCCTTTTATTCTCTTGTTCATAAACATAATCTCAATGCTATGCTCATGGACTCTGAGCAAAACTCGCTGGGCTTAAATTCTGGCTCAGCTGCTTTTTAGTATATGAGTGGACAAATTCCAAAGCCTCTCTGTTGCATTACTCAGTTTATTTCTCAGACCTATTAGCTCCCATATAACAGGCTCCCAAATAACAGGGCCTATTTTAATATTAGTATAATGAATGAGTCAGCTAGGGCAGTACAGTGATATCTCATATGGCCAGTGCCTGCCATATGGTAAGGGCGGTGTTGGTAGAAATGGGGAATGGCAATTCCTAGAAGATAGCTTTTATTACCTACATTTTGCTGACCAGGCATCTGAGTAGTTGCTAAGAATCACTTCATTGCTACGAGGTAATGGAGCAGTCATTTTATGCAGCATCTGCCTCGTGCAAAAAGCAGCTAAGACTCCATATGCTATCCTAACATCAAAAAATAATTGAACACCAGTGGGTTTTTAATAATTTCACTTAGCACCTTGTGGTTTGATGCTTGACTTTAGATAAGCTCACTTTTTTCTTTTCTCTTTTTTTTAATAGACCTAGAAAAAAAGGTTAGACTCATGACCTACCACAACTGCTAGCTAAAGCTCCCAAGTTTTTAACTTGGCCGCTCCCTCTAGTCAAAAGGTCATGGTCAACCTAACTGTCTCTGTGGCCAGCATCAGCTGCGAACTACTATGTGGTAGGATGAGTTAGTTACTGGAATGGAGAGACAAGATATAATGTGAACAAGCTGGTGAGGTTTTATTTAACAGCTACTTACTAAGTGCTTGATATGTGTCAGGCACTAATGCTAGCTGCTACATAGAAGACAAAAAAGTGTAAAATGTAGTCCCTGAAATTGCAGAGCTTGCAAGAGTTTAGAATCTAGTTGCTCTCAGACGGGTGGTGATGTTCCAGACAATGTCTGGAAATGTTTTGCTTTTCACAACTGGCGGGTGGCAGTGTCGTGGGTATTGGGGGGGGGGGGGCTGTGTTGCAGTGGTCATCTAGTTCATACAGGTCGGAAATGCTGCCGAGCATCCTATGATACACAAGACAACTCTCTGCAGTAAAGAATGACCTAGTCTAAATGTTGATAATGGTGAGACTGAGAAACCCTGTGAGAGATGAAGCCTACCCAAAGAAATGACCATCTAAAGTGGTACCTAATCAAGAGTCACAGGGCAGGGAAGATCATAGATGCTTTGGGAACCCATAAAAGATAGGAATGAATTGTAGTGGAAGTCTTTTTCAGAAATGAGCAAGTGTCTGTGAGAACAGAGCGAGCAGAAAAGTGAATGCAATGGGAAGTGGGGAACACCAGAGTCGGGTGGGTTGGGTTGGATTATGGAAGGCCTTGGGACTAGGGAGGATAGGATGCTGAAGATGAAGAGCAGATGCTGAAGCTAACTTTCAGGGAATGGGTGTATAGAATGAATTGAAGGAGACAGCTCAGAAACCCTGGTGTCAGATGCCTGGGTTCAAACCCTGGCTCTCCACTGTGGCCCTTTGGCTCTCTGTAAGGAATAACCTCTCATGTTTCAGCTCCACATCTGTAAAGGGCCACCTGCTAGATAATTGTGAGGACTAAATGAATCAATGCAGAAATGTATATGTGAACTCCTGAGAGCTTTGCCTAACTAGGTTGATAGCAGGGCTTAAGAGAAGGAAAAAAGCCAAACAGTTTGAACAGATTGATGCAGACTGGATATAAAGAATGGAGCTCAGGAAAAACCCAAGATTCTATGGCGGACTCATACCTGGACATGGGAAGATTGGAAACAGGAATGAATGGAATGATTTTCTTATTAGGGATACTGAGAAGATGAAAATTCAGGTTGAAGAAAATATAAGACAGTGGCTGAATCAGGGAAATAAAAAACCCTTTTGCATTTATCACTAAAAATCATGTTAATGTAAAAAGTTATCAATCCTAGAATAGATACCTAATTTATCACAGGCCTACTTGAGTTTCTGGGGTTTTCCTTTTATTTCATCTATACATTTTAGTTTAGAAATATTTTCAAGCCTATAAAATATAGAGAATAATATAACATGCTAGTGATTCCTCAGGAAATAAAGTGACCATTATATATACTTCTTGGCTTTAATGACATGAAATGGCTATATTATGACCTATATTAAAACATAGGTCGTAGATTATCATAGCTCACCTTGCTGGACCATCTTATGAAGGTTTCTAGGCTGAGTACAATACAAAGCTATGCTTTGGCGAGTGGCCAATTGTTCTCCATCATTAATATCTATTTAAGATTCCCTGCTATGTAGACATTCAAGGTCTTATCTTCCCTTAGTTCAAGCACTTTTATAATCTAACCCTATCTCTCTGGTCTTACTGCCCACCACTTCCCATTCTACTGGGTTGTTTTGTTCTCAGATAGTTTGCATATTCTCCTTAGTACTGAATCAAGACAGGCAGATGCTCTGAGCAAGTTTATAATTTGGTGCTCCTTCATGACTATTCATTCATTCATTCATCAACAAATATTTATTGAATATCCATGTTTACATTCTAAAGGGGAGATAGATTGTATAATAAATACATAAATAAAATGAATAATATGCTAGCAGGTGAAAATGCCATAGGAAAGGAAGAAAGAAGGAGTAGAATAAGAAATCTCAGCATTAGGAATGCAGGTGTTCATGGATGTTGGTCAGGTGTTCTTAGTTGAGTAGGTGAGATTTGAGCAAAGACTGGAAAGGAGAGGAAGAAGTTAAGAATGCAGGTCCCTAAGGGTAGACTGTTTTAGGCTAAACAAAAGCAAAGCACCTGCAGTGAGAGCCAGCCTTGCATGCTTGGGCTGCATTCCCAGCCCCAGATATATCATTCAAAGGCATGCTCAGCATGATTTTCCAAGTGTGACTGGAGAGAAGTGAGCCTGAACTTAGAGGGGAAATGAGAGACCGCAGGAGACTGTATCATGGAGGTCTTCATAGGCTACTGTGAGGAATTTGGCTGTAACTCTGAGTGAAGTGAGGAGTCACTGTGAGGAGGGGTAACATGATTCAGTAGGTTTGAAATGAATTATTCTGGCTGCTATGTTGAGAATAAACCATAGAGGGGTAAGGGGAGAGGGAGGAAGACGTTGGAGCTTATTTAGACATCAGATTGTATGACAGTGACTTAACCATCATAGTAACAGATGAGGTGGGGATTGTAAAATTCTCTGTGAGTACATGGGTGCGTGTGTGTGTGCATGCGTGTGTGTTTTAAGTTGACGTGAAATATACTATGTTAATCAGCTTCCCATTACTGTGACAAAACACCTGAGATAATTAGCTTAAAGGAGAAAATATTTATTATTTTGGCTCACAGTTTCAGTTTGAGGGAAGCAAAAAGAGAGGAATAAGAGAGGCTGAGGTTCCGATATTCCTTTTAAGGTGCTTCCTAAATTACCTTCCTTCCACGAGGCCCTATGTCCTGAAGGTCCCACCACTGCCCAATAGTGCCGTGGGCTGGGGAATAAGCCTTCAACACCATGGTTTTTAGAGGACATTCAAGATCCAAACTCTAGCATGTCCATAACAGAAAAGTTGCTATTTGAACTATTTTTAAGTATACAGTTCAGTGATATGAAATACATTGACATTGTTGTGCAACCATCACCACTGTCCATCTCCAGAACTGGAACTCTTGGAGAATATGTATATATATTCATACACACACATGCGTATACACACACATATATATACATACATACACACATTATATATATGCATATATATGTATATGAAATTCACATAGATGAATTTCTGCAGTGCTAGGAATCGAATCCAGGGCCTTACACATGCTAGGCAAGCACTCTACTCCTGAGCTGCATTCCCAGCATCAGATATATTATTTGAAGGCATGCTTAGCATGATTTTCTGACAGATTGTCCTGTAGTGTACTTCAAGGCCATCTGCCTGAGTCCCTGGAAAGCTGGAATTGCTTTTGACAAGATGGGAAGGGTAAGTAGAGCAAGTTGGAGAAAAGGGAAGAAGAAAAGGAGATCTGATTTCATCACATGTTCACATGAGGTGTCTGCTAGAAATCCGAGTGGAGAATCTGAGAGTGCATTTGGTATGCGTGTCTGGAGTTCATTAGAACAGGGCCAGATGTGTACATTCAGTGTCATCAGCTGATGGATGGCTTTTAAGCCACAGGAGGGAATGAGACATAAAAGAAGAGATCAAAAGCTTTGGGGGCTGCCTATCAGGAAGAGGTCAGGGAGGTAGAGAAGGAAGCAGCAAAGGAGACTGAGAAAGAGCAAATCCAGGGGGATATAGTGCCAAGGGCTGCAGAGAGGTCAAGAAAGGCGAAGACCTAAGAACTGATCGTGGGCATAGTGATCACTGGTTTAGTTACAGAGATCACTGGTTATCGTAACAAGAGCAGTTTTTTAGAAGTGATAGCTACAATACCTTGACTGGAATAGGTTAAGAGAAAATGGAAGGAGAACAATTGGAAACAGAAAGTATAGGCTACTGATTTCTAGATTTCACCATTCACAAGTGACAAATCTGATGGAGGAAATACAATCACTAAGCAGATTTTTATTTAGTTTTGTTTTTAATGTCTGATGTAACAGCATATTTGTTTGTTGATGGGCATGATCCAGTAGAGAAGAAAACATGGAGATATAACAAGGAGGGAGCATTTTTTTAAATCTAAATACCTCTCAGTGGGCTTGGGCACAACACTTTGCCACAATCACAAACTATATTCTGACTTACTTCACTCATTTATACAACCCACATTTAATTTTGCAATTTCTGCCATGTTTCCTATCAGAACTCGGATACAGTGTATGGTGTTGGAAATGGCTCTAGAAAATAGATTCAAAATTAGGCCTGGGATTTATTTGGTCACATATTTAGAAGTCCAGAGATAACCTCTTTGACAGAAGAAATTACTCAATTATCAATTACTCAAATGATTACTGATGGTGGTCTCCAGTAAAGTGTAAAGGAAGGGCAAGATGCTTTCAGAGCTTCTGGAAAGTACCTGGATGAAGATCACAGCACAAATTCCCAGGAATTTGGGAGTAACTTCTTGATTCATGCTTGTAACTGTTTTCAATTTGAAAAGTAGCTCCTGGCTTGCTACTCGTAAAGACTAAATGTTTGATCATGGATTAAATATGTATGTGATCCAAAATGCCTCTCATGAAGTAAGTGTTATCTGATTCAATGAACTATGAAATTGGAAATGCAGAAGTTGCCCATGATTATTTGATCTGACCTTCAGATAAGAACCAAGATTTTACTATCAGTTTTACTTGGATGAGGTATGAAAGTGCTGGGCACTGCTCTTTCTCCCTATGGATTGCATGCTGGGATCTGGCTTCTGCTAGGGCCAAGGCAATGGAGAGCCCAGGCAGGGGTGGGTTGGAGAGTGAAGTGAGGATATTTGTCCTTCCTATTTTCTCCCTGTGAAGTCTCCTTGGGCTGTCTATGTCCCTTGATGTCTGACAACTACTATTTCGCACTGCTGACTCTCCTTCTACGCTCAAAACTTTCCTGCCCTTGGTTCCTGCACAATCCTTGCAGCTTGTCTACACTCTGCCTACATTTCTATAGTTCCTATACTTCCTTTTATAAATAAAGCCCACTGCATTTCTTCCAAATTGAGTGTGCCTTCCCATTCTTGTTGGGATCCTTCCTGAAAATGTTTCCTTCTATGTTCTAGAGACTTTGAAGATGACATCTAATTTAATTTTAACAACAACCCTATTATAATATGTGTTCTTGATAACTCTCTTACTATAGGTTTGACATTGTTCTAGGTGCTTCAAATGAATTGATTTGGTTAGTCCACACAATAGCCTTGCACATTAAGCATCCTATCATTCCCACTTAACATGTGGAAAAATTGAAGCACAGTGTCACAAAGTTAAAGATTAACCTCTGCTCTAGAAAGCTTCTCAAAGTGGGTAGGAGTTATTGACCTCATTTTTACAGCTAGAAAACTTAGATTTATATGTGCTAGAGAGACTTAGTCAAGATAAGACTAGGATCCAAAAAAAAAAAAAAGATATGGCTAGGCTTAAAACCCAGGTTTGGCTAACCTCAAAGCCAATGGTCATCTCTAATATACTTTTCTGCCTTGGTAAAACTTTATTTTCAGGTGTCAGTATGAGTGTAAGCTAACTGTGAAACGCAGTTCTATGAAAATAAAACATTTTTTTCCTGAAATTCAAAATTTATTTATGGTCTTTCAAAAAAGGTGAATTATCTGACAAATCAAATAAGCTTGACAATAAAAGTGTAAACAGGACCCAAATTTTCTAGCTAGCTCTTTCTTTAAATATCCAGCTTATATTTGAGCTTTATGGAAAAGTTGAGAGCTTTTTAAAAATTATTTTTAAAAAATTTAAAGAAATGTGATGGACCCAATTCAAAATCCTTGCTACCAGGTTTTCCTAGAATACTGTTTTTGGAATCGTCTTCTTTGTACATTTTTTTTATTAATGTTATCCCTGACACAATAAAGTAAAATATACTGGTCATTTATCATTTGTAGACTGAGGAAATGTACAAGCCAGACCAGGAAGAGGAGCCTGAGAAGGGAAACCACACTGGTCAGACTGCCAGTAACTTTTTTTTTTTTGCTTTGCTTTCGTGACAGTTTTTCATCTTACACTAGTGAAGGGGGGCACGATCAAGATGTTCAGATGCTTTAAAACAATTCCCATGCCCTTACGGACTTCTTTTTTCTGAATGGTACCTCCAGCTTCGTCTAGCCCACATCATGGACTTGTGGCTTCCTAACAGTGAGAATGCTCTGCTTTTCAGATAATACCTTCCAGTCCGTTTTCTGTTGCTGCTGTTGCTGTTCAGTACAGAAGCGGTAAGTCGGCTCCTGAGGCAATTTCTTGGAAATGAATTAATTCACAGTTTATTACCTATCAAGTCTCCATGTCTCTTCATATCTGCTGCTTTTTCTGCCTGGGAATTCTTCTCCCGTTTTCTCCCTGTTTGCTCATCAATTGAAAGGTGTCATATTCCCAGAGCATGTGGCATGTGATGTTTATTCCATATATATTGTTTATATGTCTGTGTTCTACTCTGTATTTTTTTCCTGTTAAGTGCAAGAAATCTTACATGTTATCTGAGCTATCATGTTATCTGAGCTATCTCTCCTGAACTATCAGTGCATCTTGGTGCCCAGTAAATGACTGTGTAAGAAATAAATCCAAGGCGCATGGTAATGGTTAACAGCTGACATTTAAGAGGAGTGTCCTGCATGTGAGACAGAAGCTTGGGAGGCTTACATTTATCCATGCACATAACTCTCAAAACCACCTGTGGTCTTGTTTTTGTGATTCCCACTTTACAGATGAGAAAATCAAGGCATAGAGAGATTACACTGCTTACTCAAGTCCACACTATTAAACAGTAGAATGAGGATTCAAACTCATGCTTTTACTTTTCTAAATTTATTTATTTATTACAATTTGGTTGGTACATTGCAATTATGCATCATAGTTAGGTTCAAAGTGATACAAACCTACATACACACAGTACTTCATGTGTTTCTCTCCAAATCCCATCCTGCTCCCCCCTCCGACTTCTGTCCATGTTAATGAGGTTGCTAATGATACCTTCATAGATGGACGTAACATTATTTGAACTGTTTCCTTCGTCAAGTCTCCTTTTTTCTCTCCCCAACTCCCTCCCTCAATTCCCTTCCACCATTCTACTGGTCTGTCTTCTCATTTACCTAAAGTCCCTCTTGTTTCCTGTTTTCTCTCTAGCTTCCACATAAAAACATTTGACCCAGCTGGGCGTGGGGGCGCATGCTTGTAATCCCAGTACTTGGGAGGCTGAAACCGGAGGATTACAGGTTTGTGGCCAGCCTCAGCTACTTAGTGAGGCTCTCCGCAACTTAGTGAGACCCTGTTTCAAAATAAAGACTAAAATATAGGGTTGGGGCTGTAGCTTGGAGGTAGAATGCCCCTGGGTTCCATCCCTAGTACTGCAAAAACAAAAAACAAAAAACAACAACAACAACAAAAAACATTTGACCCCTGACTTTCTGAGATTGGCTGATCTCACTTAGCACAATATTCTCTAGTTCCTTCCATTTACCTGTATGTTTTTAATCATTGCACCATGTCTATTTATAACAATAGATACCTCCAAATGAGGTAATACATACGAAGTGATGAGCGCTATGCCTGATATGAAGCACATTTTTTTTCGTTACCATGATTATAATTTTATTGCCCCTAATATGCTCCAGATTTTGTACAGACAAGTGACATGCTCTCTCAATTTCATTTCATCACAACTCTAGATGCTCTTTAGGATCTCCAGTTCTCAGATAAGGAAAGTTTATTTTCCAAGACCTGGCAAGTTGCTCAAGATGATAGTTCAGATGTCTTCTAAATAAAAAAGCAGTTGGAATTTCTCTACTATTTTTGTGTTCATCTAGTGGGTTTATAGATACTCTTGATACAAATCATCATTTCTAACATGATTGCTTTTCAACCTCAGACAAATGAGAACACAGATAAGCCTGAGCAAAGATGAAGAACTTTCTGAAAAATACAGGCAGCGTCGCAGACTGTGGCTGTCAAGTGAGAAGCCAGTGAGTATCCTTTGGACAGGGGAGTGTAGGCCTGTGGAGTCCTGCTGGTCACCATGCCCAGAACTTAGTGTTAAGCTTGACACATTACAAGTCTTTGATAAATACAGAATGAATGTTCTAAAAAAAGTGAAAGAAAAAAAAAAAAAAAACCCAGTTAAGATTTCCTCCTCTGCTATCTTCATAGACAGATTGATTCTGGACAGTGAATTGGAAAAAATACATTTTGCCTACTGCCATTGAGGAGAGGACTAAATTTCAGTTAGGTGTTAGGAGAAACAGTGTCTTAGGAAGAGAGGTGAACCCAAATATGAGTGTTCAGCACAGGAAAGGGAAGGACCATTTCTCTTCTTTAAAAAAAAAAAAAGTTTAAATGTTTATACTTTTTTTGGTGCATTACAGTCTCACATCATAATGTAGTTCAATGTGGTAGTGACATATGCACATAGCTGGTGGACTTTCCCCCGGCTCCCTCCTCACTCCCTACTTCCCCATACAAGATGTTGAGAATGGCACTGGTATTCCCACATAGGTACATAACATCAGTGGAAGTGATTCCTTCACTGATTCCCCCTCTCCGCACCCCCTTCCTCTAGTCCACCTGCCTAGCTTCCACATATGAGAGAAAACATATGACTCTTTGCTTTCAGTGACTCTAATCTCACTTAACATAATGTTCTCCATGTCCATCCATTTTCCTGCAAATGAAATAATTTTGTTCTCTTTATTGCTGAGTAGAACTCCATTGTGTGTATATCCCATAATCTTGTAACCCAATCATCTGTTGATGGACACTTAGGTTGTTTTCTTAATTTGGCTACTGTGAATTGTGCTGCCATAAACATGTATATGCATAAATTACTATAATAGTCTGATTTCAGTACCTTTGGAAAGATGACCAGAAGTGGTATAGCTGGATCATATGGTGGATCCATTCTGAGTTTTCTGAGGAATCTCCACACTGATCTCAATAGCAGCTGTACTAATTTGCAATCCCACCAACAGTGTAGAAGAGTTCCTATTTCCCCATAACCTTGTCAGCCTTTATTGTTGTTTGACTTCTACAGTGCATTTCTCTTCTTCAAAAGTGAAGAATCTAGGCTGGGCATGGTGGTGCAGGTCTGTAATCCTAGTACTTGGAAGGCTGAGACAGGAGGATCACAGGTTCCAGGGCAGCCTCAGCAACTTAGCGAGGCCCTCAGCAACTTAGACTCTGCTTCAAAACAAAAGGTAAAATAGGGATGGGGGTGTAGCTCAGAGATAGGATGCCCCTGGGCTGAATCCTTGGTACCATAAAACAAAACAAAACAAAAAAATCCCTAAAAAAAAAAAAAAAAAAAAAAAAAAAAAAAAAAAAAAAAAAAAAAAAAAAAAAAAAAAAAAAAAAAAAAAAAAAAAAAAAAAAAAAAAAAAAAAAAAAAAAAAAAAAAAAAAAAAAAAAAAAAAAAAAAAAAAAAAAAAAAAAAAAAAAAAAAAAAAAAAAAAAAAAAAAAAAAAAAAAAAAAAAAAAAAAAA